>CBVK0100485600.1:0-18375 GCA_900067695.1 Picea abies
CCAGGCCGGTAGTGATGGAGGCTGGTACTGCTGACAGGACAAAACTGACTGAAAAGAAGAGAGATGGGTCCTCCAGGGCCATGCACAAGTAGCTCCTGCTCTCAGTACTCCATGTTTAGGACCATGTGGGCCTCGAGACATGATCTCCTAGTTATCCCTAGATATCGGGGATAACAAGCATAAAATAGGCCATGCCTTGGTCCCAATGAAGTTTGGGGAGGTTCCCAATCCAAAGTTGGGGCTACTTTGTAAAGATCCCAAGCCAATCATATAATAACATATGGCTCTTCATTAGTGGGAAATAAATTAAATCAAAGGAAAACCATGAGGTTAGGCGGGTGGACCATGGGGTGGGGAGAATAAATAATGTTCAAGGCCTAGCATTCAATAGGTATACATATCCCAATGGTCCTTCAAAATTTCATCCAGTAGCAACATCACATTGATTTGCTTAGAGCCTCTCGTGAATCTTCTTAATTCACCTAACATCTCCTCATTAATGTCATGGTATAGCCATACAAAACTAGTACTCACAAAACCAACATTCCCCACTACTATCATTTGTCGATCATGAAATTGCTCTTGTGTGCACCATGGAATCATCTTTCTCTCAAATTAGTTAGAGAGTACAAAGCAACAAGACTAGGGGGATGTCATGATTGAAGAGAGGAGAGGCAACTTTTGCTAGTACATTTTATACCTTGCACTGTATGATTGGAGGATGGATTAGTGGATATGCCAACATACTCTATATAGGGAAACAAATAACTATTAGGGCATGTGAGAATCAAGAAGAGAAAAAAAGGTTACAGTTTATGAGAGTAAAAGGGGAATGACCAACTCATCACATGGCTCATATAAAAGAGCAAGATAAAGCCAAAAAAAGGGTCGATGCATTTGGAGCTGCATCGTCCTCAGATCATAGAGCACATGCATCAAGAGTTATTGGTTGAGAGCTTTCCATATTTAGTTCCCAATAGAGTATTCACTGTAACAATAATGAGTATGCCTTTCCCTTGTTGCAAATCTTCTATAATTCATCTTCTATTCCTCTCAATTCATGAGATTTGTGACTTTGTATCTTACTATAGTTATGAGTTATTCATCAGATTTCATGGCTTGGTCTCCTTCTTATTGTACTATGTGAACTATTTAACATGGAGTAGTGATAACAATTTCTGGCTCAAACCCTTTGCTCTAATTGTATTTATATTATCAAAAAAATATCCTAGGCAGTGAAATTACTGTATTCAGGATTCTAGTGCATCTACCCTAAGATCAATAAAATGAATATGTTATGAAATATTATGTGACTGAAGCTTGGTTACTTTTGTCATGTCAATTGCATGAACTATTGAGTTATCCTAAATGGCCTTAATACATTTGCCTTTATGTTGTTTATGAATATATAAGAGCAACAACCTCTTTATTTGATTCATAGACCTATGTAATTCCTCAAAGAATCTACTACATCTTCCAAAACCTAAAGATACATGTCTCATTGTTAAATTGAAAGATGCCCAATGGATAAAGGCTTTATGTGGGACGGTTTAAAGTTTAGATCTAGATCTACGATGGTTGTCAAGGCAGAGGAATATTTCGTTTTTTCTTAGAGAGGAGAGGTTTTGCACCTATTATGGATGCCTTGGCATTGATCTCTAGAAAGAGACGTCTTCAGGTACATCAATGCTTATTTTGAGTATTGAACAAAAGACTCAAAATACATGAGTTGTGTTGGTATTCATAAGTGTTTTTTAAAGGAGAGGTCATGAAATGTTTTTTTTCTAATACTAAACAAGTCGAGAGGTTCAAATCCCCTTGTTTGCTTCCTCTACACAAAGGATTTGTTGACATTTACAAAGGATATTTGTTTTGAAGGAAACTTATAAAATTCCATACAAAACAAGGTTGTATTCAAAACATTTAATTTTTTAACATTCTGGATTGCTACATTATTTTGGAGGGGGAATCATTTGTTTTAATATAAATGATTTTTAGAGGTCATTGAAACATTTTCCCCATAGTTTTGGCACATAGGCTACAATTTTGACCCCACCAGTTACATATTGTTGGTGGTTCAAGGAGCTCTAAAGACTTGTTGTACAATTTATACATATTTTTCATCATGGATGCTTTTGATGAAGAAGAAGCACTGCTTATCCAAAAATGTCATGAAAAAACACAATTACTCCTAAAACTCAGTGAGAAGAAGCTTGCTTCTTTGCAATGCACCATTGCCAAACTCAATGAACAAGTTTCTCAACTCTGCAATGAAATTGTTGCTTTCAATGATACCAATGTTCGTCAACAAGATACTATTACTCAATTGCAGAATGACAATAAAAAGCTTAATGCAAAAGTCTCTCTATTGTAGTGTTTTAATACTCAAATTCATAATTAAGTTGCTTCATTGCAGGTTTTGAATATTGGTTAAACCAACTATATTCCTTAAATTTATGATTAGTTATTACTCTAATCCTCCTAGAAGCCCTTTGCCTGATATGATGAGTCTAGGTGGAGTGGGTTAGAGAACAAAGCGATATGATCATGGTGATGTCCAACTAAGTGTCAACATGATGCTTTGTCATCCAAGTCCACAAGACTAGAGAAAAGAAGGAAGTAATTTGTGTAGTTGTTGTAGATGAGCCCTAAAGTAAACATTACTTAAGAGAACATGCCTCGCCAATGTATAAGGCAAGGCATTTCCAATCATAGTATCAAAAGAATCTCAACAATGATTTGAACCACTATATAGACAATGAAACCTCCCTTTGATTTTGTGGTAGACAAGGCATGAAAGATAATGTGCTCCTTGGTTCCAATCTCACCCAAAGCTCAAGGTTTGCAGATCTATTCTTCCATAGGAAGATGATGATGTGTCTCCATCCTCAATCGATGCGAGCACACTTGGATTTGGGTAAGTGGGGATAGGAGCTTACGAAGTAGATGGAATTTGAGATAACATGAATGAATAATAAGCTTGTTGGTGATTTGAGGAAGTGATCAGAATAAAAGGCCAACTTGGGGCTCAATGACCTAGTTTAGAAGACCAATGTGAAGCTCATATAAATGTCCTTCCTGATTGTAGCATTAATTTCCTCCTCAAGGGGGAGGAGTGTCGAGGGAGATCGAGTGTGAAGGGACTCAGTTGATTGAGACACCCACTACTTCAAGAATTAACTACACCTAAAAAAACCAACAAGGTCACTAACTTACTTGACCAAGGAAGGAGAGCCTCTCATAAGAGCAGAGTGCCATGTATGGGCATCTCACCTATCCTAAAGGGAAGTTAACCATTTGTTGTAACTTGTGAAGATACACGATGAGCTTGAAGGCTATCTCAAAGTGAAGGGGGTATTACCAAATTTAGCTTGTATGACATATTCATGGGCGATTTGTTTGCATTACAAGACACTAGAGCATGATACTTTGAATCCTTTTGATGTGAGACCACTACATGCAACTAAGATTGGGGCTCCAATTCTTAGATCCATATAAGACGCTACGCTTAGTGATGACATTGATGTTCTTCATCTTAGATGGAATGTCCTATAAGCAAATTTGAAAGCATTATTTCTCTAACAAAGCCAGAGATGCGAACCCTTTACAAACTTATGGTTGGGATGCATGTTTCGTGCCAATGTTGGGACTTGTGAAGAGAAGCCCCAAATAAGTATAAGAGGTGGTGATCTCCATAGATTACCCTTAAAAGGAAAGATGATGTCTACAAAGGGACTCTTTGGTTGTATTGAAAACCTTGACCTTGGTTTTCCCAAGATTAACTACCAATTACCAAAGACCATAAAACCAACCCAATGCATCCAATTGCCCCTACAACCCCTCAGAAGTGGAGGATAACAAAATTGCATCATCTAAAATGGCAGGTGTGAGATAAGACTCCAATGAATAAAATAATCATCCTTTCCCCGAATGGACTCCTTGATAAAATGTCGGAGTTCATCAACGTAGACACCAAATAGAACAAGCAGACACCAAATAGAACAAGCAAAGAGGACATCCTTGTTTGAATCCACTGGTACTCTCGATATGCTTGGAGACACCCCAAGATGTGCAAAATTTGCCCACACCAATATCATAAAGTCTCATTTATGTAGCAACGAGGAGATAGGTTACCCTAAGGCATGAAGTTGCTCAACAAGTAAGTCCCCGGGTAACATGTTGAAGGCCTTCTAAAAGTCAACAAATCAATAGTACACTTTGAAGGAATTCAACCTACCTCCTCAACGACAATCCAGAGAGTGTGTGACTCATTGTTTCATAACCTCTCTTGAAATCAATCGACCTCCAAATCAAGACACAACACCAAAAATTAGGAAGGGTACCATCTCATCACTCTAAGAATTACACCTCATAATGAATACCCTATCGCATCAACCTAAAAACTTACACCTTAAACCTTAAAGTAAATTCACTATCACATCAACCCTACAACTTTTAAATTCACAAAACTTTTGATACCAGCCATGCTTCATAAATACTCTCTGTGTATGTGTTAATAATGCTTCACAAATACTCTCCCTAAATGTATCTTAGTGTTGAAGAAAAAGACACACCAACAAAAACCTACTTTGTGTTATTTTCTTTCTTTGTTTATTTTTTAAATTCACAAAGTTATTCAACTAATTAAAAAACCAAAAAACACGGCAGGCTTGACAAGCGCTTTGAGTAAATTTCACGAGTTCAGCATGGCTTACGTAGAATTTGTACAATCGGATTAACAAAACCTGGCGCTAACCCCAGAAAGAATTAAGCAGACTTGCAAACCCATTCGCACATACTTCAAAAAGTTTCTATTTACCGGAGGTGGGGGGAATTCAGTAGCTGAACTAGAAACCCCGGTAGACATTAAAAGTCCATCTAAATTGGAGTCGGATCTAATCAATCAATTGATATATTCGTGGCAGTCGCAATCCCATCCCTCGAGCTGGCACAACCCCAAGCCGATCCGCAATGTCCTTTTGGCTCAGGGCTGCAGAAGGTATGGATTCTCATTTTTCTTTGCCGTCAGATTCACCAGGAATTCATGTAAACATTCAAGTTCTGTTTTATAGTATGCGTTCCTGCGATAGCATTTTTTCATCCGGTTCCATGCAATTTCTACGAAATGAGCCACAAATTGACGTAATGGGAACCGTTAATTTAGCGATAAAATTGTCGTGGATCTGATTCAACGATACCCTAGATTGAGCAAACAAAATAAATATCGAAACTTGAATTTTTACCCAAATTGACAATTGTATGATCTTGTATACTTGTGTCAGTGCACATCATTTTGTGGGAGCATTTTGTTTTTCATTTGGTTACTTGGGAACTTCCTTGATCTGCCATTTTAAAATTGTAGCATTTAATGTGAAAAGGGTAAACACTTGCATTAGTATCTATACATTCAGTGATTCAAATTTCAATATACCCGTCATTTAAACTGAAAGTTTTCTCAACTCGTGCATGGAAGACCGGGTAAAGAATAGGACAGAGGTATTGGGAAGAGTGGAACAAGTCTTAGTACAAACTGAAAAATCGGCAGCAACATAGCAAAAAAAGTGGGCAGATTGTATTTGGTAATGAGCAATGTTGCAAAATCGTGTATAGTGATAACTACGCAAAGAGTCCAAAACATAACAATTGGGAAAGATTTGCAAAAAATTCTTAAGTAGCATAGTCAGAAAAAAATTGACAAATAAAAAAAAATGGCAGAAAAAAGGCACGATATTTTTTTGGGGTGTTTTTTGTTTAAAATTGGCAATTAATTGGCGATTCTGGTAAGACTGTCCGATATTACCATCTTAGTATGAATTAAATGCCAAACAGCTACAACTCTGAATTGGATTTTAATCAGCGATTTCAGTGACACCGTGTGGTATTACCATCTTAGTATGAATGAAACCCAATGGCTACAGTTTTGAATTACCAATTAATCGGAAATTCTGGTAACACTGTTTGGTATTACCATCTTAGTATGACTGAAATGCCCAATAGCTATAATACTTTCTCTCGGACAGTGTAGAAGAGGCTCTTTATATCTCATCTCCTTATTATGTTCTCTCTAGTTAGATAATTACATATCTCCACAGAAACTGTAACTTCTAGCTGTTAATTTAACAATCAGCAAAGACACCCGTGACCCAAGTGTAGCTACTTTTGTCTTTTCCAAGCTATGTCTCTCTGGGTTTCTATTTTTGAATGTTTGCTTGACTATGGTCGCAACAATTTCCTTTTTGTACATGTGAGTGGCACCTTCTTGTGTGATATTAGAGGTTTTTTTTCGGTGAATCTTTTCTTACAATCAACTTACTCTTACAAGAATCAACCAACCCTATGAAGGGCCAATCACAGTGTTTCATGTAGCCTACCTATGAAGGATGGATCTCGCATTCTTGAACAGCATGAAGCTTACCTTTGGCTAAGCTGCCTTCACGGGGGTTCTATTTTGTTGAAGTTATCTAGGACTCACACACGGCCCTGCCCGCTAGAAACATGCCGTTGGAGAATTGAACCTTGGTGGGTGGCCCAACAGGCCAACATGCCACCATTCTCACATTTGGATGACAATGCCATTGGCACTTTTATAGCATTTTAAGATCAGATGGTCATTAAGATGAAGCAAATTATGTTGTAAAGAGTTTGATTTAGTACAGCGTTTGCAATGTCCTTCCTAAACTTAGTATCTTCTTGATGAAAACTCTTTGCTCTTTCAATGGTTTGCAGCCAAAGGATCCTTAAATTTGGATATGCAGACCTTTTGAAATGCATTATAGATGTAGGATCCTTAAATTTGGATATGCAGACCTTTTGAAATGCATTATAGATGTGTATCCGTATATTGTAGTCGTGGATGCTGCTGCTTTTTTATCCTTCACCACACATCTAGGAGAACCTTTCTCTTGGTGGTATTTAGTATTACAGATTTTTATATGTCCTTATACAATTAGATATGATATTAAATGCTGTGCTTGAAAAGTGAAAGACCGTTGGATTTGAAAAGTATAATTCTTCATTCTTTAATTCCCTGCTTAACTGATTCTTGACTAACTTTTGTCCTCCAACTTTAGGTGGAATTTTTATCTAACTTTTGTCCTTCAACTTCTTGTGGAATCTCCCCAAGAAGAACGACTCTAGGGAATCAGATCACCCTCCAATTACTAGGATAGCTTTTGTGGAAGATACTATGTTTTTTAATAAGGAGATTGTATTTCAGAAAACTCAACACTCTACTAAAGTGTGACCATACCCTCATGACAAAATATCCACATGGACTGTTGAAAACTGTTTTCACAGTGTCTAGAAGACCAGTTCTGAAGTTTATGTACATCCTTGACATGCTATATATATATATATATATATTATTTATTACTTTTTAAAAGATTTTACATGACTTTGGACGCTATATATATATATATATATATATATATATATATATATATAGTTTATTACTTTTTAAAAGATTTTACATGACTTTGGACAAAAATCAGTTCATTTATTCCAAAAGAAACCTGATTTCGAATCTTATAAAATGAATCCATTAAGGAACCCTCCTGTAGCATAATGTAATTAGCAGGGATTGTTTCTTAGTATGAACTTGGGAATGATAGTTGAAGTGTAAAGCTTGGATTCGATCTTGATTTTGTAAAGCTTGGATTCGATCTTGATTTTCTTATCAAGCCACTCATGGTTGTCAGGTTTGTTGGAAGAGGTGGATCGAAGAGCAAAACAAGTTGTTGGGGAACATCTAGATGAGCAGTCAGAAATACAAACAGCAGGTACTGTCCTTTCTCTACAGCATCTCATCTCAATTTTCTACTATGTAAACATCCCAAGGTTGTTGGTTTTGATCTCTTTTGAAAAAATGAAGAACACTCTTTTCTAGGTAATCTTGGGCATTGGTTGTGTGAATTGTTTTAATATTGATGTTGAAACTTGATATAGTGATTTGAAGTTTAGTTTCAGTGGTTGACTTCTTTGTCTTTGCTGCATGTATTTGGGGGATCGATAAGTATCCGAGCAAGATGTGCTTGGAAGGGCACATTCACAAAACTCAAAGGGGAAGGTACTACTCTTGATTCATTGTTGTTGTTAACATTAATTTTCTTTAATATTCTTGACTATTGGTTCCTGTTAATATTTTTAATAGGCATGCAGACTTGAAATTTAAAAAGCTGGTCACTCAACAATAATTGAGATATTTCTCAATGCGCAGGGACCTAGAAAGACATCACTTTCTAAGCCTTCGGCCAAGTCAAATGGTTCTCCAAAAGATAGTCTGCAGGATGTCACTCAACTAGTAGACTCCAATGGCAGTCCTAAAAAGGAGAAGTTGTCTCTATCTCAGGAGAAGAGAATTGTCACCAATGGCTCTGTCGGGCCACAGCATACAGAGACGACAGTTGAGATTATCAAGGGCATGGATCTGGCAGAGTCATCTGTTTCAGAAGTTGAGAAGTCTTCCTTGCTTAATGATGGGGAGCAGAAAAATGATGTGGTGGAAGAACTTCATATAAAAGAGGATGATAGTACAGGAATTCTATCCCCCTCTCTCACGAATGATATGCAAGACAAAACATATGACACGTCTTCACAATCAGCACTTGCCTCTGATTCTTTTGCAGTTCCTGTGTTAGATCACGAGACTGTGAAATGCAATTTTGGAGCTGAAAATGACATCGTGACTGTAGAGCTGCTTGCAGCGAAGGTATCTTCAATGGAGACTCCAAACAGGGATAGTACTGGATATGAGAACGAGACAGAAGGAAGTAAGAAGAAACTCATGGAGGAAAACATTTCCCCGAAGCCTTCGATTCAGAATGAGCAACACAAGGAAGAATCAAGGTCTCCTGTTACAAGAGTAGAAGATCAACTTGACGAGGTGAAATTGAGAGCTAACTTCAAACTTTTTTCTGTTGCCCTTTATAAGTAACATGACTTACACAGCTGTGGAGGATCCATCTGTCTGAGGCTTGATATTACTTTGCAGGCACAAGGGTTACTGAAAACTGCCGTTTCAACAGGCCAGTCAAAGGAGGCCAGATTAGCCAGGGTAAATTCTTATACTATGTGCAAATCACATATAATCTTGCATCCCAGTAAAGCTAATATTTGGCTCTTATGTACATTTTTGCAGATGTTTCTTCTATTTATTTCTTGTCTTCCTTACAAAATTAGGTTTTACTTTTACTTTTTTATCGATCAGTGATAAAAAGAAAATTAAATTAGGCAATATTGTTCCGCCATTTTTTGAGACCAAGGAGATGTACACATCAGGAGCAATAGTAATTGGATATTGAAACTAGGATTTTGTGCAAACCTGAAAAACACCAGTCATTTAAACATGAGGCTTAATGTTATGAGCTCAAGTTATTGTAACTCCCTTTTTTCCATTGTAATTGGGAATCATTTGGAAGTATGTGATTGAAGTGTTACGATAGGTCTGCTCATAATCCTTTTTATTGTTAGCCCCAAATTCCAACTATGTTACTAAGTACATTTTATCTGAAGTCTATTTTGTCTTGTAATGACTTATACACGTGGTTGACTGGATTATAATGCATGCCAGATGATCAAAAAATGATTTATTGGTCTTCACATTTACTCTGATACCAAACTGATCTGTATCAGGTCCTCTTTGGTGCTCTCATACCTCTTGATCTAAAAATTATGGTTATCAGATTCAATCTGATTCCATTGGGTTGTGGGATACCTACTACAACCCTATGCTGCAGGATACCCTCCGCAGTTCTGGCTTCTGCCTTAGTCCTTACTACCACCAGCCCTACCTCTTGAGAATGCTCCTTTTACTGTTGCAAATTTTGAGTTTACAGGCTTGCCTGATTGGATTTTGAAACCTTGATGTGTCTTCCAATATACAGACCTTTGTGCCTATTATCACACAATGATATGCCCTACAGTCTTTCCTGACAATGCAGCGCCTTAAGTAACAATTGCTCAACTCATGCTGATGTTATAGAGCAAGGAAGGACATCGCATTACACATGCAACAAGATTGTATAAAAATGACATCATTTTATTAATAAGAAATAGTTACATCAATGCAGTTCTTGCTGCATTCCCTATGGGTTAACATCTCACTATCCTAGCTGTAGCTTTTCTAGCAAAGCTAACCACTACAACATGCTTACAAAGATAAGTGATAAACCCTAGAGCAGAAGTTATCTCTTCAACTCTCTTTTGCTATATTTATATGCACACAGTGTTCACAAGATTCCAAATCAGAGAAGGCCTGGGATGTATTGCATCCAATGACCATTTTTATCGAGGTATCTTCTATAATGTTTTCCCACCTGTTGGCCTTTTGTATTCTTGTGTACTGTTCAACTTGTTGACTAGTTGGTATTCCTACTCTCTGCATTCCTTCTGTTGTGGCCTTCTGAAGTCTGCCACAATTTGGCTTTGTTGCTTGTCAGTCTGCTTGCAGTCCTGTGGACCCCTAGAAACAGGTTTTGTGGACTTCCCACGTCTTTGCAACAGTTGCATTGTGGGCTTCTTCAGGCTTTTGTGGATGCTGGTGTTGTGGTCCTTTTGGATCTACATAACTGTATCCTGCAGCTTTTGCCACTTTGCTCTTGTGTTCCTTTGCAGTGTCCCACAACCTGCATTTGCTGTCCTCTGCCAGACATTGCAAATTAGACTTCGTGGTTTTGTGCTGCTCTCCAAGTCTCCACTTCACAACTTCACACCTTCTGTTGCTTGTGATAAACTCTGCAACTCATATGGTTTGCATTCTCGCGGAATCATCCTCAGAGATCTAACTCAAATGAGAAGGTGTAATTACTTTATGGTTCATAATTTAACTTGCAAGATTATTATTCAAAATTCTCGTTATGAAGTCTTTATTAGGAACTCCTTGTTAGGAAGTCTTAATTAGTTGATTGAACAGTTGCATCCCAACTGTTCTGTATGAAGGACCTCAATGTGTATAAGATGCTTCCCTTTTCAAGTGAATTGTCATCATGAATGAAATCATTATTGTATCTGTTCTACATTCTCCATCTTTGTTGATCATGTGTACATAAGTAAACAAAATGTTGTGTCGAATAAGAGCATATTGTTGTTCTTTGTGTTCTTATTAATATTGTTGTTTTCTACATTCACTTGTTTATTTAAGTTTATATATACATGTTTTTTCTATTTATTTTGTTTCATTGAGATTACTCTAAACCTGTAACTTCTATTGTTCCACCTTAATGATGACCAGTCTTGTTGCTTGTTCCTTTAATACACATTTAAAGTTCTTGTCCCATTTTGTTTCACCAAACAGAGACTGAGTTTCTATAGACGCCTTCTTGAATTAAACACTTCCTTTCAATCTTCACAAGCCTTGATTTGATCACCTTTAGGTCTTCCAGAACTTGATTAAGAATTCTTTCTTGGTGTCTTTTGGTTTGTATTAGTCTCTTACTCGATCCCAATGGACTTACTGTTTAAGATATGTGGTGAAAACAATGACATTCCAGTGAGTCGAGAGTGAGAAGGTTCTCGAAACAACCTCAAAGTTTCCCTTACCATTATTTTCCCTTGCCTTATCAACTCCTGGTACTAGCAATTTCCCTGTAGGCCCTTTTCTTTTATTGTGATCCATGTTGACACTTGAAATAGTCCCAAAGGGTTTCTAATGAACAGATCAGGGAAGGTGCCCCTTGTTTTCCATCAGAATTGTCCCTTGTGGAATCAATCCCAACTCCCAAGCAAGGGATTTGAATAGACAATTTACACTCACTGAAACAACAAATCAATCACAACGAATTTGTCACTTTGAAACTAGTGTTGAGATCATAAGAAAGTAGATCTATAGTTATCTCTTCAACAAACCTTAATCCAATCATCAAACCAGCAGATTTGTTGCTGGCTCTATGACAGACTCAAGGTTCATGGAACATGTCCAACACATACCCAGTGTAGTCTATTGCGCCAACATATTCAACCTTCCAGGAGGAAGGAGGTCTCTCCCAAGGCACCATATGATTAAGGTGCAGAATGTTAAATATTTAGTGTGGATTGCATTCCTTTACTCATCTTTTAATCACATTCAGTTAAACTAACATAATTAATAGCAATCATATCAATCACAATCAGATACAACTCATCTAGATTTTCTCTTATTCTAGGTAACATATCTTGGGGGAAATCGCCTAGGCACTTCCCCTCATTCTGAGTATGGTACCTAGGGTAAACCCTAGATTCTTAGGCACAAGGCTAGGTTAACAACTTTATGAATACAACATATATAGCTCATTAACAATTGGGTCGCTAAGGGAAAACATGTCACAAAGTGGGATTTGAACCTGGGTGGGGAGGGTAACAACTTTTCCTCACAACCACTCGAGCTAAACCCAATTGACACAACTCATCTAAATATAACATGAACACAAACACATAAGTAGAACAAGTCACCATTGCATTAGTAGAATGAGTAATATAGCATAACTTCGGCACTTAACTTGTGACAGAGTGCACGACTCTCAATTCTCAACTACCACAATGATAATCATCTCTAATCTCTCAAAAAAATCTCTTTACATCATTACAATTCTCATATATATAGGTGATTGGAGTGACAACAAAAGATTCCTGAATATACTAGTGAATTTGCTAGTTGTGACCCACTCATCCAAAATAGTACAAAACAGTTTGCCTCTTTAGAGACATGTGCAAATGATGAGGGGAAATTGGGTGCAAAGGCTGTATAAGATGACTCCTCAGCCTTTGCGTACTCAAGTTTCAATGGAACTGTGTACTCATGCTTTTGTAGTCTCTTGGCTCCTGTGGATTTGTCTTCTACTAAGCTTTGCTCCACGTCAGTCTGTGTCTTCAGAGACAATGCAGACGATCAGGGGAAATTGGGTGCAAATGATGTATAGGACGACTCCTCAACCTTTGTGTACTCAAGTTTTTGCGGAACTGTGTACTCAAGCTTTTGCAGTTTCTTAGCTCCTATGGATTTGTCTTCTACTAAACTCTACTCCGCATCAACACTTAGTTAAAATTGGGCCACAACAACTCGTTGACTATACCTTCCAACTCTTCCCCGAGTTGGGTTCTACGTCTCATTCTTTAAAAGGGCCTCCAACTTTGGAAGTTCTCTAACTACTGCATCCTTGAATTTAGTGTATTTTTCAAAAATAGTGGTCCACTTTTGGCTAGCCTCTTGGATTTTCTAGGCATGCTCGACTGTTGATGATTCTGTCAATTCTTTCGTAGCGGGTATTGCTTGCATAAATGTCTCCATCTCAGCCTCAATGTTTTGTTTCATCTTTTTTGTTTTGTGAATTGAGACTGAGCTTTTCTTGCAAGTTCTTGTGCTAGGTTCCTTACCTTTTTCTTCTCGTCCTCTAGAGCATCTCATCTTTATGATGTGCGCTGAGTTTCTTCCATCTTATCATATGGAGCATCTCATGTGATGGCCTTGGTGTCTACTCTTTTATCATTCTGCTTGCGATGGCTCTATGTGATATTGCATTCCCTACTTTGGAAATACCAACACATCCTTGTGTTTTTATGACTTTATCCACAAACTTTGGCATTTCAACCTTAACTGCTCTAGTTTCTCTATCCACACTTGTGCTTCCTTGATTACAAGCTTAATGATCAAAGCTCTTCTTTTCTTGCGAGTCTCTGCATCGACGACTTCCTGTTTTGCTAGTTCTTCCTTCCTTTCTTGTTCTTTCCTTGCTTCTGCATCTTTGGTAGACTCTAACAATCCTTTTTTGTTTTCCATGATCATTTGCAAGGTTGTTGTCACCTTTGTTACTACACTACTTTCCTACTAAGCGATCTCAAGTGCCTCAGGTAAGTATGGGAGCACCTTCTCGAAACACGTGGAGAGCTTTTTTTTTTCTCTTCAACGTGACCTTGTGAACTTTGGCTTTGCGCTTCCTCGAGTCAACAACTTGCTTCTTCAATCTCTCTAGTGTAACAATGCTTTCATTCGTTTGCCTTTTTAATTCTGCTGTTGCTTCTTCTGCTTTCTTTCATTAGTGACTTTTATTCTTCACAACTTGCTCAAGTTTCTTTCTTAGCACATTTTTTTTCATGTTCCCATTGCTTTGCCTGTTCTTTGAACTACATGTTTTGAATTTGCAAGTCCCTCATGTAGTCATCCTTCTCATTACCTTAGCTTGTCATCTATGTAGTAGACTAAAAAATGAGCTTAGCAAGTGATTGTAGGTCTATCTTCTGCAGATCAATGACATGCTATGTTTGGACCTTGTCTCCTTCTCTAGCCTCTTTGACTATAAGGGTTACTTGTAGAATGCTAAATGGATTTGCTCTACCATTTCCTTTGCTTGATGGTTCTGTTGTGGAATCCTTTTGTTGGATTTGAACCTCAAATTCAAATCCAGAACTTGTCATGTGCACAGCAGCCAACAAATTATACACTACACTTGGCTAGTTTGCAGTAAGGGGGTAGACATTGATAGAGGGGTCTCTGTTACTAGAGGATATTTTTGGATCACAAACTTTGGGTGGCATCGTGAGAACTCCTCAATGGATCCTAACTCTGGATAAACCTCTAGGTTTGCATCGATGATTTGCTTTTGTTCATCCTTCCCTAAGATGGTTGCCCATCTGAACCGCCGATCCCATGCCTTCTCTGCTTGCAGGCCTTCTTGATCGTTTGATCTTCTACCTGATCTCGCTTATATGACCTAATTCCTGAAAAATCCTATCTAGAGATGGTCATCAATGTAGGATAAGACATTCCTTTTGTAGCGACTTTCTAGACCATAAATGCAACGTGATTATATTGGGCGCGGCTCGTCCAACATGAAAAGCATGAGTTGGCGCCGCCTACCTGCTGTTGCATTTAATGGCATCAAGACTCAATGCTTCTATCAACTGAGATTCCCCAGTATGGATTTCGACTCAGCGACTCTCGTCTCGCGAAGACCCATCTTACATAGACACCCCCCCTGCTATGTGATTTGTTAGCTACATAGTTCCCCTTGTTCTTGAGACACCTGATTCCATCCACTCTCGTCTCGCGAAGACCCATCCTACATAGACACCCCCCCTGCTACGTGATTTGTTAGCTACATAGTTCCCCTTGTTCTTGAGACACCTGATTCCATCCCATTCACAGATCCCAAGTTCTCATCGACACCCAGACCACAGAGCTCTGCTTTGGTGGAGTACTATCAAGTTTGTGTAACTATGGACTTGTTCAATTGTATTATTCCTAGACCTACAAAGCAACAAACAATAAAGTTGAATGTAAATTGAATCTGCTGAAAGTTGAAATTGCAGAAAAGGATTTGTTGGAAATAAATGCAGAATTAAGTGCTAGTAGCTACTATGGTACACTAACTCCCCCTTCCAAGAGCTCAAGGTGATTCCGTGGGTGTTGGGGTTGGGTCTTCATAGGGTTTCATATGTGTGTTGTTCACCCATCTCCTTTTTATCTTTCCATCGAGCTGCGCGAGCTAGACTATTCACTTGCTAGTAAATTGCACCGCCGTATAGGGTCCTTGCCAATGTATTTTCAAATTCCCCAGGTGCTTCTAGAATATACTGTCATATATTAAGACTAGATTCCCTTATGCAAAGTGCTTGTTCTAGATGTGCCTATCATGTCAAGCCTTTTGTTGCCGCTTTTTAACCATTTGATGGCAGTCGACCATAAATATGCATTCGTCTCATTGTACCAGCGTATCCAACCTATCCTACAATTGATGCATGTCTGCCATCTACGTGGCTATGGTCACCTGTAGACTTGGTATCAAATACTTGAGCGGCATCATTGCCTCCATAATATATACCAAACTGAATGGCGTGTGCTTCTTTAGGGTTTTATAGGTAGTCTAGTATGCCCATAAAGCAATAAGAATCCTCTCATCCCAATCATCGTGATTGACTGAGCACAAGTTGGTCAATTCACTGTCCAAGATCTTGTCGAATGCCTTTGTTGTTTTGTTTCTTTTGTGTGGTACAATGTAATTTTGGATGACATCTCATGAATCCTTTCATCGACGTAGCCACTGCTCCTCCAAAAAATGCCGACTTTGGCTGCTTGTAAGGCTATGCAGACCTCCAAACCTTGTGACAGTATGCTAAAAAATAAACCTGATAGCAGTTTCCACTGAGCAATCTCAGGTCGACGCACCCTCTGCGTAGTGCATTAGATAGTCTTTAGTTGTGATAATAGACCGAGTCCCTTTGTAGCATGCCCACAGATTGATGGGACCAATAAAACCATTGCCCTAACGTTGGAACAACTTCTTGACCATAATGGGTTGCAACAACATTTCATCTCTCATAGAGGGCCGTTCCACCCTTTGGCAAATGTTACAATGTTTTGTGCATTCAATGGCATCTATGAATAAAGCCAGACACCACAAGGCTGCACGAAGAACCTTTTGCACGGTAGCCTTACCTCCATAGTGTCCAACATGTTGGTCATCATGTGCCTTCAACAATACCGTTGGTTGCTCAACAATATTGTTGGCCTTTAGCAATACCATTGGCCTTTAACAATATTGTTGGCCGCTCATGATCCCTCACGAATCTTCACATAATCCCATATGTAGCCAACTTGTATAAGTGTCTAATGATTAACTGGTAATTTGTCGTGCATACCACCAATTGTCTGCGTGGTTGTCGATCATAGTCCTCGAACGTCGAACCTGTATCAAGGAATTTAACAATCTCAGTAAAGCAGTCTGGAATGATCTCCATGTGAAAGAGATTGGCATCGAGCAATTCATTAATTGTCCCTATGATTTCCCCATTCTGTAACCATGAAAGATGATTGGGCCCAACAATTTGCTTTCCTTGCTTCATGACCAGTTCAAAATCAAATACTTGAAACAACAATAGTGAGCGACATATCCACCTTTACAGTACGAGTTTGTTTACCAAATACTTCAATATTGAGTGGTTAGTAAAAAAGTTAAATGGACAACCAAGTAGGTAATGTTGGAACTTCTGAAGTGCATATACCATAGCCAAACCCTCGTGTTTCGTAGTAGTGTAATTATGCTCAACCCTTGATAATTTCTTCCTTGCAAAGTACACTGAATGATCCAGTGTTCCTTCTCCTGGTTGTGCTAACACATTACCCAGCGCAATGCCAAAAGCATCCACATGCACATTACAAATCTTACTCTAGTCAAGGAAGATGAGGATTGGCACTGTAATCTTCCTCTGCTTCAATTCTCTGAACTTGGTCTCATTGGCTGCTGTTCAAACAAATGGTACCTCTTTCCGCAACAAATCTTCTATCGGTGCTGTCCACTCCATGTAGCCTTTGATAAACCATTGGTAATACCCTGTATGTCCCAAAGTAGATTGCGGTGGAGACACTGTACTAATCTTAGGCAAGTCGACAATGATTGCAATCTTGGTAGGATCCATCAACAACCCTTCCTTACAAACTATAGGTCCTGACAAGACGCCAAACGGGGTACAAAAGATGCACTTCTTGTTGTTCAACAATAACTGCATTTGTTGATGCTTATCCAACATGAGTCATAGCTTGCAACATGACTTTGAGTAGGCTATAGACTGTGCAATCATCCAAATATACTTTGACGAACTTGTGAATATATTCTGGAAGGCCACAACTACTACCTTGGAAAACATCGTAGGGGCATTCTTCAGTCTAAAGGGAATTACATTATAAGCGTACGACCCCCATTGATTGACAAATGTAGTTTTCTTCTTATCTTCCTTAGCTATGCAAATTTGACGATAATCAAAGAAACCATCTGTGAATGAATACACTCATGTAAGGAAATCGCTTCCAATATCTTGTCACCAAGGTCGTTGGGAAGGGGTCATGTATACAAACCTCATTCATTCCACGAAAATCAACACACATGGATTCCACTTATCATTTTGCCTTGTATCACAATCAAATTGATCCAATCAGACTCATTAACTGAGAAGATCAACCCTACGTCCAACATCTTATCTATTTTTTGTTTGATCTACTCCTTGTAGTGTGGGTTCATCCTGTATGTTCTTTTCTTTATCGGCTCTGCATTTGGCATTAATTCTATCTTTTTTTCACCAAGTTTTCCCACAACATCTTTCATTTCAGTAAAATTCCGTAGAAATATATCTATGTATTCATGGAGCAGAGCTACAATCACTATGAGCTTTGTCTCATCTTCAATTCTAGTATTAACTGTTGGACAACTGAGAGGGGGGAGGGGGTGAATCAGTTGTTATTGTGCTTAAACAATTATATCCATTTTAAACTCATTACAGAACACTCAATGATGATCACAATAATGCAGGGAAGTAAGCAATAGAGTATTCAACATCAATCACACACATGGAGCACACAGAGACTGATATTCCCGAGGAAACCCATAAAGGGAGAAAACCTCTTCTTCTTGATAT
>CBVK0100485601.1:0-18374 GCA_900067695.1 Picea abies
GCTTATTATCTGAAATTATCTCTTTTTCAAGGCGTTGAGTACTTTTTTTGAGGTTTTCTATGCTATATTGATATCTGGTTCTTAACACCCTCCCAATACCACTTATCACCTCAAGGGGGTCCGAGCAAACCACTTTACGCCTCCAAAACCACCCTCCCAACTTTAGAAAACCATTTTTTTCACCATTTTGACCAGTCTGTTTCTGAGGGTGATTTCGGGCAAAAAGAGACGAATTTGAAAAATAAGAGAGAGGTTTTTGTTTAGCACGGGATGAATAACAAAATACTCTCCCATAATTTACACAAGTGTTAGTAGCTGGGTGAGTCGAATCCATATTTGAGCCCTATTTTTAAGGATTCCATTTCTCCTGTTTCAGTCATGATTTTGAGGGAGCTGTTTCAGCGAGTTGAAGATGAATTTGGAAAAAAAAAAATATTTTTTTGTCCAGAACATGCTCATATAAAATTACCTCTTTAATTTTATACACAGTTGTCACCTTTGAGGAGAAACAAATCTCTGAGTATACCCCCATTCTCAGCAAATTCATCCCATATTTCAGTTCAGGTCTTTTTGGGATTTACTTGGTATTTTCTACCAGGATGATCAAATTTGATCTCCTAAGCCTAAGGATTGTATTATTTATTTATATATATGTTTACAATAGAGTAATAAGGATGAGTTGGACTGGACCGAAAATAAGTGTTCATTGTTGTAATCAGCTCACAAAGCCATAGTCTATCAAAACAATATTACCGTTACAGGATTCATGTGTCATTATGTTGGTGAAGTTTCTCTCACTGTAATTATGTTTTCTCTGTTTTTCATATGTATTTATTTTCTTTATTGTTTTAAAGAGATTAAAGCTCGGGATTTGTTTAGAAAACACCCTATTCCCAGTTTAGAGAAATATCAATGTTTTCTGCCTGAAGGTCATTCCCATGATTCTTAACTTCCATGTTATGATATGATTCCATCCCTTTTTCTTCTTGACCTTTTACCAAACCTTAACGGATCCATCACAGTGCCTACCTTTCCCTGTAAGCTCCCATGTAGACCCTACTTTGTTTGTATTAGATCTCTTTGACCCCATTTCCCAATGGCCTTTTTCTCCTTCTCCAACCAAACCATTAAAAAAAACAAATACCAATCCATCATAAATAGCCTAAGATCCATACTCAAACAAATCTAAATCTGACAGAGAGATCCCTCTCTTAGTCTTGGAGGGCTACATCCTTGACTCCAAGTGGTTTTTTGGTTACCTCTGCCCATTTCTCCTTCAACCTGAGAAATTATAGAGTGCTAACAAAATTAATTGTAAAACAGATATGGCAACAATATCAAGCCAAACATCCAAGTATAAGGTCATACAAGAACTACGCCTGGGATTTGATAGAATTTTTTTTCTCTTCTTTTAATATTCATCATATTCCTAGGGAAGAAAACCAACGAGATGACTCCCTAGAAAAAGAGGATGTTACTTTTATGCCACCTACTGTCTTGAAGATAAAGTGTCACATGGAAATGAGGCACATGCCTTCAATGCCAAATAATGTTCAACACTAAAAGGTCTTTGAAGACAATGAGTAGATCAAACCAGTTCTAGAAATGGTGGATGAATTTTCTGAAGTGCACATCAACCAGGAAAATCATAATGACCCTACTTGGATCATGCAGGAAGATGAAGATCCTCAAAATCTTTGGGATAAGATCGCTAACCATCGCATGTTGGTGCTAAAAAATAATTAGATTCCTAAGGGTATAATTCCATTAGAAAGACTATTTGATCAGGACAATATACCCCTAAAGTCTACGTTGCAACCTCAGGTCGAATAGGTTGAAGATTGTGATATAGGCACTAAGGAAAACCCTAAACTAGTCAAAATATCTAAGTACCTTCCACCCAAAATGAAAAGTAAATATATTGATTTACTCAAACAATACAAAGATGTCATCTCTTTGTATTACGATGAACTAAAGACTTATGATACCAGTTTCATCGAACATAAAATCCCTTTGAAACCAGACTTCAAACCTTTTAGGCAAAAGCTCAGATAGATAAAACATATACTCCTACATGAAATAGAAAGCGAGGTAAAAAATATCTTGGATGCAAAGATTATTTTTCCACTCAGGTATTCTAAGTGGATAGATAATTTAGTTCCAGTCAGGAAGAAGAATGATGAAATCAGACTCTGCGTGGATTTCAGGAACCTAAATAGATCATGCCTTAAAGACAATTATCTGCTCCGTAAAATGGATCACATTTTGGAAAAAGTGGTCGAGGCTAACCGAATGTCTATGATTGATGGAGTTTCAGGTTACAAACAAATTGAAGTTCATGAAGATGACAAAGAGAAAACCATGTTTAGCACTCCATGGGGTGCTTTCATGTACAACAAAATGTCATTCAGTCTGATGAATGCAGGGGCCACCTTTCAACGATCAATGGACATAGCCTTTGTCGGTGAGAGAGATAAGTTTGTCATTATTTATCTCGATGATTTAACTATTTTTTCTAACTCATATGGAGAGCACTCGATACAGCTCAAATAGACATTCGAAAAATGTAGAAAATTTGGTTTGTCACTCAACCCTAAGAAATCCCATTTTGCAATGCAAGAAGGTAAGCTCTTAGGCCATATATTATCTAGAGAAGGAATAAAAATCGATCCAAAAATGGTTGAATCTATAGATACAATCAATATTCCTAGAAACATAAAGGAAATTCGGTCTTTTTTAGGAAAAAATATTTATTTTAAGAAGATTCATTCCAAATTTCGTTGAAATTGTTAAATTGATTACAGTTCTGCTGAAAAAAGATAGTGAGGTAAAATGTACAACCATCGAGAAAGTAATAGGAGAAGCACCAGTGTTTTCCAGCTGAGACTACATGAAATATTTCTTGATCTTTTCTTCGCATCTGAGCATATTATCGCAGTCGTGCTCTTACAAAATAACGTCGAAGGTTTTGAGAAGTCGATAGCATTTTTTAGTAAAATCCTCAGAAACGTTGAGTTGAAATACAATATATTAGAAAAACATGCATATGCTATGGTGAAGGCCCTCAAATATTTTAGGACTTATGTGCTACACTCCAAAATAATTGCATGCATACCAACCTACTCTATTAAAGATATATTGGTTCAACCTGATAGCGACAAAAGGAGGGGTCGATGGCTAGACAAGATTCAAGAATTCAATCTAGAGGTAAAACCCACTAAACTCGTCAAAGGTCAAGGCCTGACTAAGCTATTAGCCGAATCAAATTTCAAAGCACTCAGGATAAATCATCTGCAAGATTACGAAGAACTTCCAAACATAGACGAATTTTATGATCAAACACTTTCAACCCATGTCCAAGAAAAAATTTCCACTTCTTCTTGGTATGGTGACATAGTTTCATACCTCCTCAATATTCAATGCCCGAGTGATATGACTCCTTCTAAGGAAAGAAAATTGAAGCTGGGCATGGTAAAATATTGCATCATAGACAACCAACTGTATTGGAAGGATCCCCTAGTATTTTTACTAAGGTTTCTGATAGAATCCGAGACGGAAAATGTTATAAATGAATTTCATGACGGGGTGTGTGGAGGACACCACACCTGGAGGGAAACGACCTATAAAATCCTGAGAGTTGGATACTATTGGTTGAAGTTATTTACAAACATAAATACTAAAGTCATAGCATGTAATTCTTGTCAATTATTCTCAGGTAAATAAAATCTTCATGCACTACCCTTGACCCTAGTAAGGACAGAAGCTCCATTTCAACAATGGGGTCTGGATTTTATCAGATAAATACATCCACACTCTAGTGCACAACATAAATGGATTCTAACCACAACATATTATTTCACTAAATGGGTAAAGGCCATTTTGACACATAATGATACAGATTCATTAGTGATCAATTTCTTTGAAGAAAACATTTTATAAAGATTTGATTGTCCCCAGAAGATAGTCATGAATAGTGCCCAAGATTTCAAATCCATGGCGATGGTTAGTTTTTGTCAAAAGTACAACATTGTACTAGGAAATTCCACAGCCTACTATCCACAGGGAAATGGATTATCCGAGTCATCGAATAAGATCCCGATCACCATAATAAAAAATATGTTGAATGAAAATAAGAAAGCCTGGCATGTTCATTTGAAATACGTTGTATGGGAAAATCAAATAGTCACTAAGAAATCGATCGGAATGTGTCCTTTCCAAATGGTGTACGGTACTGACATGGTCCTCCCAATAAATCTATCTCAACCTATGCTGAATCTTTGGAAAGATATGAAGGAACCAAATGATGTTACCAGAAGAATAAACCAGTTAGTTGAAGTCCAACAAAATAGGGTTGAGGTCGACGAGAAACTTCAGAGATATCAAGACAACATGAAATCCTTGTTTGATAAAAAAGATAAAGATAGGGAATTTCTTCTAGAATACCTAGTTTTGAAATGAGATTCTAGGAAAGAAGATGCCAAAAAGCATGGGAAGTTTGATCACATCTGGTGTGTGCCTTTCAGGATCATAGCTTTTGAGGGAAAGAATTCATTCTTATTAGAAAACCCCGATGGGAAAATCCTTAATGCCCATATCAACATGTGTTACCTGAATCACTTCATGCAATAATCAGATCCCAAATCACCATTGTATATACCGGTTTGATTTTCTTATTTTGATTTATATTTTTTTGCTTCTTTGGTAAGTTTTTACTTTTACTATAGATAAGACCAGTTTTGTTGATTTCATAAAAAATAGAAATACAAAAACAACACATACCTTTCCTTTTCTACAAGGGTTTTGACATTTATCATTTTTATTTCCAGATAGAACACTTATCAATAGTCGAGGGATAAAGATGTATAAAAAACTGACAATCGTGTTTCAGAACAATTATTTTTCTCATGAAACAGGTGATAGATTAATAATGGTTTTTCCTTGAGAATACAAATGAAATCCAATGTATGAAATTCTATGATCATTGTTTTTCAAACCAAGATGCTAAAATAATTCTTATAAAATCTAAATAAGGTTGTACTCACGTAAAAAATGGTCACCTAATCAAGAATTAGAAAAATCCAAAATTATGAGTTTTCGAATCAAATGAAGATAGTACGAAATAAAAAAAGAAAAGAAAAAAAGGATAATAAAAGCTTGCTAATCATGAAGAATTTTTGAGTGGAAATAAGATCCCTTTCGAAACCTTTGACTTTTCATTCTGTTCCCATCAAACATATCAAAAATATTTTATTCTATCTTGATTTTTCACTCCCTGACCTTAAATCTCCATAGGAAGACAGAGTTCTCCTTGACTCGGGAAGCCTAAAAAACTAGACCTTCAAAATGAGAGTAGGCGAAAATTTTATGATTCCTCTGGTTTTAACTGAGAGAAAGTATGTCTAGGCTAATCTTGACTACTTTATCCCTTCTATCATATTTTAAACTGATTTGTTTCTCTCAAGGAAATTTCTTGGAAATTAAAATCTCCCCGTGATAACTTCCCTATAGAAAAAGTTGTTTTGAAGGTTAGGAGAGGATTATCCCAGAGTAAATCAAAGTGAGTTGACATACCTTCATTTCTAAATTATAAACATATATCATCCCTTGTATGACATATACAAATTGATTTCTATGACTTCAAAAAATATTAAAAAATAAGACGAATGGTGAAAGGAAATTCCTAATCTGATTTCCCCCATCTAGTCCAAGACAAATGGTGAAAGGAAATTCATAATTTGATTGCCCACTTTTTTTCCAAAAGAGATGATGAAGGGAAATTCATTTAAATGATTTCCCCCATCTCAGAAAAATGAAAATTAAAGTGGTGAAAGGAAATTCAATGGGAAATGTAGATAAATTCACCGGGGTACTGAACAGGCTCGCTGGCAGTGAAGCAATGTCTATGATATATGCAAGTCTATTATACATTTATATAATGTACTCTAGTAGCTAGTTCTCTTTTGACCATATTTACATTCTAAACCAACAAGGGAGCCCCCCCAAAACTAAATTGTTAAATTTACTCTACCTTGATGCAAAAAAAATCAACCAAAGTCTGATAGCTTAGTTAAAGTTGTTTTGATTATCTTAAAATGACCCGAAATTAGTTTTAGGAAAAAGAAAGCTATACATAGCCTAAACTCAAGATTGGTGAACGATCAAGTTTTTGAAAGATTTCTGAGATAAGGCTAAAGTCTAATATCCTTTTGTATGTTTTCCCAAAGGTGTTTTCCAGAAACCCAATGATGACTCCATTAACCCAAAAAAGGTACTTGGTCTATAGTTCTTCTGCGTCTCGCAGGGAGACGCGATCCCCAAATGGAGCCTATGTTGGAACACTTTTAAAATTATAAGCCTGAAGCTATACCATTTTTCTCTTTACTTCATCTCAAAATCAAACTCCAATAATAAATCATTTTTTTCTTCTATCCTTAAGGAGCACACAAGGTACACCGTCGATCCAATTCTCTCATCAATCGAACGATCCCTTTTTTGAACATTTTGGAGCCACTTGAATATTAGAAATGTCAAGCCTCTAGAGACTTGCTTCAGAGTTTCAGATTTCAGAGTTTCGCACTTTGGGTGTTACACCATATAGAAACTCCAAAATCTTGATGTCTGAAAAGTGTTCAAAGGGTATTAGTCATCATACATGTATACCTTCTTAAGCTTTGACACATCATTACGAGTCGTGGCCTGTCGAAACATCCATAAAGTTGTTTTGCTGACACCCAAAGCATATGGATACCAAGAAGCTAAACCCATTTTAAATAAGTTAATCTCGATTAATACTTAATTAAATAACTTCGCATTTTTAGAGTTCAGATATTTTCCATCCATTGCACTCAAATATCGCAAAGCACGAAACCCCGAAATACTTGAAGATAAGAATGATCATTTACTGGATAAAACATGATTAAATTAATTAATCACTTCATGATTTCATGTTTTGAAGATCCTGTCTCGAGAAACTACCAAAATCCCAAGGTCCTAAAATATGAAAAAACACTCAACGATAAATGCGATTAGCTAATGCATTAATGAGGATTATCTCATGATTAATTTTTCGTTGAATCGTAGCTCGGATAAATTCAAATGTTATTTGTCAAAACTTCTAATTGCGAACCACTAGACATTAATGACATTAATAATCGATCTACGACCATCATTTCAAATAAGATCTTCGACCACCGCCTAAATATTTTCATTAAGGAAATTGAATGCACCGTCAATAAAGTATTCGTAACTCAACTCATTTAGGGGAAAAGGATATCGAAGTTTGAATTTCATTAGCGTTTTTACATAAAACCAAGTTTGAGAAGAATAATAAGTTTGCGCATTTCCTGTAACAAGTAACAAAGTTTTGAACTCATGATATCATGGGTCCAAAAAAAATAGCTAAAGTTTCTAGTGAAAGATCAAACCCAAACACAGATGTCTTCTCAGACACTTCACCCAAAACCATAGATACCATGAAAAACTGGACATAGGTATTCGATATTCTACAATATGAATTGATCAACTACCCAGATGATTTGGGCAACGAGGTGACTGAAACCCAATCTATGAAATACAAATATGTTTCTCAACCAGAGCTACATAAAATAGCAACGCGGCCTAGGATCATGCCTTATAATGATATGATTGGTTGGGTGCTAGAGAATGTCGACCTCTCGACCAATAGTATCTACAATTAGAAAAAGGTTGCAATCGAGTCTTTCCAACCAGATCATTTCCAGGTAATGTACAAATTATCCCCAGTTCCCAATTACATTTATAATGCCACTTTCCTAATCAACTTCGACAAGAAAAAATGTGTGCAATATGGAAAGAACTTACCTGATTTGATCAAGGATTGGTGCTCACATCCTAAGAAGTTTAGAGCAGACACCCATGGCATATATGTTGTTGCTTCATTAGACCCTCACATGATGTATATGGCCATGATGTTATGTAGAATTTTTGGGAAGGAAAACACTGCTCATTTCTTATTACCATGGGTGCCAATCATGCATACAATAGCAGAGGGGTATTCCTTCGATTGGGCCAAAATATTATCGAAACATTTGGTCAGGGAAATCACAGAATATCAGTCATTGAAATCCAAAGGGAAACCTGCCCCATTTTACATGTCTGCATATATTATGGATGTCATTTTTTTCATGACTCCATTTCCTTTGATGGGATGGAGCTAGACTCTGACCAGCGCTAAAACAGTACACTTCTATCACTCTATGTTGTGGGAGGATAAATAAAAATATTTCTTCTACAAAATCTGCAACTATGTGACCAACCTAGGAAAAATAGCATATTGGTACATTGAAGAAAATTTCTCTTATATCAGGGTTTTTGGATGTTCCATCCCTCTACATGCCTTACCAAAGTTTATGCCAGATCAATTGGTGTGAAGAGAGATAGCATATCAAATTGTGCTAGGGGGAATCAACAACGAACTAAAGGTAGTGAAAAAAAAAGTATGGCCCACCTTTCCTTTGCAGATTGGTATGTTCTCACTGTTAGATTTAGGCCACTCAAAGGTAGAGGTCATGACCCTAGAAGACATTAAGATTGTTAATATTAAATTCAAGAAACATGATCCCCAGAATATTGTGGGAAATCACATGGCTCTTTACAATATGAAAATATACAAGCATGAAGACTCTCCAAAGGATGAGATATTCCGAGGAGCAAGATATTATCAGGAATTGTTGAGCTAAGTCTAAACTCTAGCTCCAGAAGAATTATGCAAGTTCTACAATTTTAAGAGACACCGAAGAAATATCCTGCCTAAATGTTTACAGGGAGGAGTCCTGACATCTTCAACTACATAGGAAATTGCAACCCAGAGTTTAGAAGTAGAGGAATCCAGTGAATAGGATGCCAAAGGAAGTTCATAAAAAAATGAGGTTTTGACACAGCAGGGGGATGCCTCATTGACAAATCCACCATATGATCATACTAAGGCTCAAGCCAAAGATTTGATAAAAAAATGTGAAGAGAAATCACTGTCCACGCTAGAAAAATCAGCTACAAACACAGTAGGGAAACAACCATCCAACGAGATATGTATCCCTATTAAATCGATCACACCTTTACAGTAAAGTAGGGGGAACCTGAATGCCAAAGTCGTTTCTATAGAGGATATCACTCCTATTTAGGTTGAAGAAATAACCCCTTCTGACTTATTCTACAACAAGAAGAGGAGTTCTATAGTAAAAAGAGAAACACACCAAAGGGAGGGTTCAACTGTCAAGAGTCACAAAGTGTTATATGATGGCCAGGCCTTAGAGGAGGTGGAATTTCCTATGGAAGTGGCAGGGACATTGGGATCTTTTTCCATAGAAAATCAATGTTCAGTTGGGAATCTAACAGAACAACTAAATCAAAAGGATCTGTTGGCGAAACAATTGCAAAACCAAGTAAATATGGTGGAAGAGAGTGTAATAAATGAGATGAATAAGGGATTTGAGAAGATAAGAGCTTGTGACAGACAGGAAATTCAGCAACTCAAAATCAGTCTTGATGAAATGCATAAAAATTCACAGGAAAGTAGAGAAATGGCCATTCAATAGGGAGATTTTGTCAAACAACTAGAAGCTAAAGTAAACTTGACTGAGAACACGGTAGTGGATATGGTGATTTTCCAAGCACAAGCATTGGAGGTGCACGAGAAGCTGGAATTGGCCTATCGAAACCTTTTGACTAAAGTAGAAATTGTTCAAAACTATTATCGGGCAACAGACCATTCTTTAAATAACATTCACCTAAAGGAGAAAGAGGCCATTGCAACTCAATTTACATTCTAGGAGGCCATTTTATCAACAACAAAGGATGAAGTAGCCAGGGACACTAGATTGTCTCTTTTAGAGCAAACACGAGGTGATATAATATTGAAAACTTGGTAGGCCAATTTAGTTGAAAGTAAAAGGTTATCCTGGGAAGTGAAGAAAGATTGTGAAGAGGCATGTTCCTCACTCGATAAAGAGTCACTAGACATTGAAAGAGATAGTATCTCTGAAGCCCTGGGGAAAATTGATATAGCAAAGAATCAACTTTATTCCAAGACAAGCATGGAAGAAGCTCGAGTTGAAATCCTGCAATTGAAACAAATTTACGTTATCTAGATTAATAAGTGGATAGTTAATCCTAGTCTACCGCTACAGTATATATCTTTAGAATCTAGGAAAATGAAAGATAGGATGCCTCACATAGAAAATAATTTATATACTTTTGAGGCGAATGACACAATAGAGCCTTCCATGTTGGTGGGGTTTGTTAGCAACATTTCTTGTATAGGGGTGTTCTCCTTGATGGTTTGGGCCTTGGAGTGGTAAATGCAAAGCAGTGGGTTGAAAAACCCACTTATCCTAAGTTTTGCGTGCAAATGTACATCCGTTAAGCAATGGGAAAGTTTGTGCGGCTGAGATCTGCGCACCCAGATCTACAGTCGAGGTTGGATTACAGAGCCCCCGGGCCCCCTTTTGTCACATCTCCTACTCCCTCCGCTTACTACCTTCCTCCATGTGTCTTCCCCTGTCACATATCCCACTCCTCTTCTACCTTTCGCTACCACATACCCATCCTCCACTCTCCTCATTGTCATGTTCCTTTTCCCCTTAGACCCTCTTACCCTCTAACATCTATACCCCCATACTCCATTCCACTTCCACCTGTGTTGTGTCCTCATTCCCCAACCTATCGCATTGCGGCCTCATTGTCACCTTCTCATGGTACATTGCCTCATCATCCAGTGTCACAGACTCCATTTCTTCGCCACCTAGTGCTTCCACCTCAGAATCTCTCATCTCACTCTCATCCACATCCTCCATAGGGGTCCCCTCGCAGCATCCAAAGAAAATCCGCCATGTCGTCCGAGTACAGAGTTGACTGAGGCCATTCCCAATCCCAAGGAAGTAGTTATTGTGGTAGTTGATGGTGGTTGAACATCGTCTTCTTCCATAAATAGAAGGCCAGGAAAGGACCAAGCGTAGAGGTGGATTGACAGTCCATCCTGACAGAGATTGCATTTGACAAATGACTACATGGGAAATCTGCCCAACGTCTGCATGCACCACCTGACAGAGAAGCTCCTTAATGTCAAACATTGAATTCATGATATGATCACGCCTTCAGTGCTTGAGTCAGCTCCAAGTATATGTAGGCATTTTTGCCATTTTGTTTAGTATCGATGGTTGAGCTAGGCTCCTGATTGTAAAGTTTTAATGAAGCACTAGTTGCTCTGGTTATGTATTGGCACTTGAGACTTCTTACCTTATGAATGTCATCTTCTCTCATTCACTTTGTTTACACTGTGTTAGAATAGCTCGAAATTGGAGGATCCTGTCAAGTTTCACTGTTATAGGATGATGTAGGTTGGATCACTGTAATAGTTGCATTGTCTCTAATCAGTTCTTGTATTTTCTCAATGCTAAATGATTTGGAATTGGAGGATCCAATCAAGTCACCCTTCAGTTCCACGAAACTTAGAACCAAGAGGATCTTGTATTCTAATATTTTCTTCCTCAAGCTATTGAAAGGCCTGATGCCCAAGGTAGTCTTGCTCACACCTCTCACCAAGTCTTCCTCTTTCTCATTTTACAATCAACTCACTGACGGAAGTTAGATCAAGACCTCCTTTGTTCTTTACATACCAGGCCTGGTCCCTGAGTTAGAGTGATACCTTTCTGGGTCTCTACCCATTTGATCACCCATTAAATTTATTCGTGACATAAACTGATGGGCATTGGGCTTTGCTCCTGTCGCAATCTAGGAGTGACTTATAATGCTAATAGGGTTGGTGGTGCAGTTTGTAGGAAGATGTGTTCAGTGTATTGAGCAAGGAAAATCCAACACATCTAGGAACAAATGAGACAACATGTGCATACCATTTACATAGTTCATGATTATAGGCCAGTTTTTTTTGAGCTGGAGTACAAGAAGAAGAAGAATCTCTGCCAGTAGGCGAAGAGATAGAAAATATGCAAATGAAACTCTTCAAATTTCACATATTGTAATATTTACTATTTTTGAATTATGAGAATTCCAACCACCTAGGGTTGAGATCATTTTTGTATAAATGCATAGTTTGAAGACTTAACACAAGATTCATCCTACTGAATGTAATAAAGAGAACTCTCCTTTTGTGAGAATTAATACAAGTGCAGACAAGGATTCCAATTTCTGTGCAGTTTGAGTTATGTTTTCCTCTTGTATTACATATCTCTAGTTTTCTTTATGTTATTCCTTGCTAAGTGAGTGTTTGAAATTTAGTACTACTTCTACTGCAATCACATTAAATCAGTTGTTTGATAAGCAATAAGATTTTCCTCTGTATTTGATATAAGTAAGTGCAAGACTTGTGAGCTACTTGGATTATTGTATCTCATATCCTTTCAAGGGTGAATTATTTATTTTTTTTCTATTGTGAACAAGGTAAGAGTCATGTTGCATTGATGCCTCATTTTTTTTAACAGTTTTGTAAGTTTCCCTCACATCACTTAATTTTATAAATAGACTCAGACGACAAATTATGGCCTCTATTATGTTCTATCATTATTTTCATTTGAGGATTAATTCTTATATAACTAATGGAAGAAAAATCACCTTTCAAAACTTTCCTTTATATTTATGATTCCTTGACATTACCCTCTTGAGCCTTAAGTGTAATCTCAAGAACAACATGTACAATGCCATGTCATCATCCATATTGTTAGCACCACCATTTTTCTTTCAATTAGATTTAGTTTTTTTTAGTCAAGTTATGGCCCATGTGTCAAAACATGTGAATTCAGGTACGTAAAAATGAAGGGGTCAAACTTAGCAAGTGGTCGGTTGGCCCTTGGAAGTGTGAAGGGATTTCAGAGTCGAAACTTGTGTAAATGGTATGGGTATGTTGTTCCCGGAGAGTCAGGTCCTGTTAAAAGTTAGTTTCTACGTGCCCCAGTTTGAGTCAAGTAGTTAGTGGAAGTAGTGTTGGCAAGTGTTGTAACTATTATCAGTTCATTATGAAGGCAGAAGGAATGAAAAATCATGGCATTCGTGTCATATATTCCTTGCATCCCTTATCTCCTATACCTCACACGCGGGGAGGTGTTATGGAAAATATCCAGTTCGATTCAAAACATCTAGTCACCATGAATTCATTGTTCCTTGGCACAAATCCTCCTTTCGCCTAATCTGTTATAAATCCCAGAGGTTTTGCACCCATTTTATTTTTGAAATCAGATTCATGCTCTATCTGTAAGCTTCCTTGCAAGCCCAAGTCAATCGAATTATCCATCTTTGGTATTCGTCGGATCCACTGCGTGCAAGATAAATATTGGTCGCACCATGGAGACCTCTCAAAACATAAGGAAGGGTGGACAGAGCGGAAGAATCACCAAGTTCGAGCCGCAAAGTGAATGAGATTTGTTCTCATTCACAACAGGCATCCCCAAGGATATAAAGAGAGTTTTCCCTTTACCCGTGGGAACGATGACATCACACCACACAAAAACTGGAGTGGAAGGACCTAGTTAGTAATAAAGGGTAGTAGAATCCATGTCTCCCCAACAGTAAATATCTCGGAGAAGATGAAGGCCAAAGAAGAATAAGGAAGCTGGGGAAACCTGAATCCCAGGCGAGCCATGCGCAAGATTGTTTGTTGAAAAATTACTTATGTGTGTTGTCTGGTTGGAGCCTGTGGAAGGTACAAGATGAGAAAGTAGAAGAAGAATGATGAGGTTGGATAACAACTGAAGCAGGTGAATCTAGCTATCACCGAAATTTACCAAGAAAATAGGGAGCTGGGACAACAACTAGCAACAAAGACCATTGAAGTGTCAGCAGCACAAAGATGCAAAGGGAATGTGACATGGATTAAAATATAGCTCATAGAGGTGTAGGATACAATTGTATAGCTGCATGAAGCACAATGGCTATCAAAGGAAAGGTATGCAGACCATTCCAGAGAACGTGAAGTGGCCGAGGAAAAAGCCCATGCAGCTCTTGCCAGGGAACAAAAGAAACAAGATTAATTGAGTTCATTTCTGTATCCACAAACAGAAAGAAAATATTTAAAGTTTTGAAGGAGGCATCTCCCTAAGACATTTTTCCATTTTGATAATGTCCATGACAGTCAGCAGCCACTTGTCGCGCATATTCCCCCAGCAAATGAGTGTGTGGAAGAAATCAAAGTCGTTACAGCAGATAGCGGGACTCTGACAAACACTTGTCCATTCGGATATCTGATCAAAGGAAAGCATTCACACATCACTCTCTCATGACGAGACCTGATCAATAATCGAATCCCCATGGTGGATTAAAAAAATTCAAGATGTAGCCAGATGTATTTGTTGTCTATTTTTGGAAAAGCGTCATGCGAAGAGTCATTTAGCATAGACAGTCAATTTCCTAGTTTTTAGAGATATTAGTTAGAAGACCAGGGTAGCCCAAGCAGCACCCTCGCCTATCTATTTGATATTTTCAATGTAAGCCAGGTTGGTTGGAAAAATTAGTATAGACAGTGATTATTTTATGTAGTTTGAGCTTGATCGGAATTTAATGCAAAAGTTCTGAAGCTCTGATTAAAATATTCTAATTGTAGCAGTTGGATGTATTTCTTTCCTTTATTTGCATATGTACTTCTTGTTTCTTTATTCATATCTTTTTCTGTCCAAATCGAAACAAAATTTTGAACCTATGGATTCACTGTGCAACACCCCTTGTTCGCACCATTTGGACAAAACATATTTCCTCTAAATTTCAACTCTGAATTCATCCTCGACGGTGCTCCGAGTTGATTTCTATATTTTCTCCCACCCCACACAATAATTTTACACTGAATACTATTGCTCTCTTAGCCTTTATCCTCTCAAGTTCAGTCACCAAGTTATTTGTTCCCATCGTTTTTCTCGAACCGACTCCATATCCCAAGGTCTTATTCTATTGTGCCAATATAATGAGAACCCATTATTTCAAAGGTGTTAAATCTAGTCACAACTTTAAAGCCATATTATGCCTTGAGACCATGTCTCCCAAGATAGCCCTCTCCAGGTCTGAAAGGCTAGTTTCGGGTCTTAAAGTTGGTTGAAATAGTTACCTTCGTCATCTGTTTATCATCTGAATAGATTTACAGAGTGCTAACACATACGGTGCCACGTCACTTGAAAAATGCCAAAAATGACTGACAGTTGTCAGCTCTTGGTGCTTCCATGTGACCCTTCTAACATCATCATGATGTCATGATGAAATCATCATGACATATTTCTAACGTCATCAGTTGAATTTGACTTTGAATTTTTTTCTTGTTTGAGTTGAACTTTAGATCGCGATAAATTTTCCATACGATGTCCATTTTTGAAAAAAAAAATATGGTCGGAATCGATACAACGATCCCTACATAATGGAACTAGTTTTGTTTGATTCTGAGAGATTTGAAATTTTGGTCTTCCTAGATCCATTTTGGATCAACCAAGCAAGGCCATGATTGTGTATTTTTGGTTGTTGATTAGTTTTCAAAGATGGCCATCCTCATATCCTATAAGAAGAACATCACAGTGGCAAATACTGCCAAGATCTTCTTCGAACAAGTGTGGGTCCATTTTGGGATACCATAGACTATCATCTTTGACTAAGACAACAAGTTCCTCAACACATTTTGGTCAAGTCTCTAGTCACTGTTGGACACCAAGCTCACTAAATCCACTACTTTCCACCCCCAAACCAACAGCCAAACATAGGTCATCAATCGAATGATTGTGCACATCCTATGTAGGTACAACTCTAAGAATACACATACATGGGATGAGAGTCTCCCCTATGTTCAACACAGTTACAATAGGGCTCTCCATAGCTCCACCAATGATATCCCATTTCAAGTGGGGCTGGGATTCCAACCCTTGGGTCCCATTGATGTTACACTACCTCTTGCAACCACACCAAAAAAATCTTCCCATGTTCAATCTAAGACTGACAAAGCCACCAAATCCATTGATAATATTAAACACATATACCAATAGGTCAATGAGATTTTGCAGAAAGACAATGCTAAGTACAAGTAGTGACATTATCAATATAGGGTATCACACTAGTTTCACCTTGGAGACAAGGTATGGTTAGATTTGTAGAAAGATATTCTTATAGGGCCCCATCAGAAGCTCCACCCACTTTTCTATGGGCCTTACACTATCACCAAGGTTGTGGGTAGAAATTATTTTGAGCTCAACACTCCACCCTTCCTTGCCTTGCACCTAGTCTTCAATGTGGACCTCCTTCGACCATATTTTCCACCATTATTGGACACCTCATAGATCGCAAAAAATATGACGCCAACATATCTCAACCCTAAATGCATGGAACAAGAATCCATTGATAATATAGTGGACACATAGTTCAAGGGCACTCACCAGCAGAGGATCCAACTTTATTAGGTTTTCAAGGCAAGGCAACTCACACACCAAGGAACGTGGCTCACCCGGGGCCAAATTCAGCAGAAGTTTCCTCCCCTGATGGGGGAACTCAATGCAATGGAGACCGTTTCTTCCTAAGGGGGGAAGATTGATCCAAGTGGATATAGATGGACACCTACTTGTTCGAACTAGCTCCTCTTGACAGTTTTTAATCCAACACATTATTTTTTACTTCTTTGTAATTGTGGGTTCTAAACTTACAAGGATGTCTAAATCCCTACACATCTTCTAGGTGTATGTTGGTGGCCTCCCACCTAATCCAACTGGCTTATTTTGTATTTTTTCATTTCAACACATCTTGTTGTAGTTCCTGGGAAGTTTTTCGGTCCTAAACAGTATTTTTTTGTCTCTCCACAGTCAAACTATAGAAGACGTTAGAGTTTGATGGTGTAATGCATATTTCTCGAAAATAAATTTCCAACGGGCTATCATGTGCCTAAAATGGAGGTCGTATGCAAAAGTTACAAGCCAAAGAAGTTGAGGTACCAACTTACCCATAGAGGGCCACATAAATTTTGACATTTCATCTCCTAGGGTTAGGCTTTTGGATTTCTAGAGTTTTGGAATTCATGAGTAATGCTAAAAATTCCTCTGGAGCCTCATTGTAGTCATTTTGCTCAAATGGATGTGCGTAGTAGCCACATCTCTTATCAGAGATAGCTACCATCATTCGAGCAAGTGTTTCATTTCTACAGTTTTACAGTTTCATTCTATTTAATTTATTTAATAGAATATATTGTTCACTTGATATATGTGTTGTTCTTCATATCTTTGTGATTATTGTATTCAATATGTTAATCAGTTCGTTCCTCTCCTAAATCCGGATCAAAAAATAACCTTGAATTTCGGTTGAACAATATCTTCTTAAGAGAAAGTCGTAGCTCTTTGGGATGTCTACAAAAACTATATATGCAATAACCCAAGGCTGATCCCCTACTAAATTTTAATGATGTTTATAGGATGGTGAGCCAAGTGTTTATAATATGATAGGCCTATGTGTTTATTAGGCCAGAGAGCCTGGCTGTTGAAGGCCAGGGGGCCTAATTTTTGTATATGTAAATACTCACATCATTAATATAATTACATCATTGTGTGTAGATCCACCATGAAGAAAGAGTTATGAGGGACTAAGCTCCACTGGGTAGGGAAAGGGATGGGGTTGAGAGGCTAGGAAAAATGGATAAGATAGAGGGCTTATTGCCAGGGGAATATTATAATATATTTTCCTAAAATACTAAGGTTTGGGGAAATAAACCTTGTAATCCTAAGTTCCTTTTGGGAGAGGAATGAACTCCAAGTGGAGAGGAATGAGCTCCCAAGAGAGCCATGTGTCAACCTAGGCACATGCATTTTTATGGGGGGGAATCCCTCGTTGTTGGGGTTCTCTCGCAATTATTTCCATGCTCCCCAATCATGCATGCACTCAGACTGATAATTCACACATCCAACAATTTCCTCCATCATTGACCTCTGCAACCTATAAAACCTGCAAAACCATGAAGCTAACCCATTTTTCCTATGAGGCACAACACGACTGTGTAGTACCTAATCCATATTGTGCCCTAGCCATTTTTTTTTCTACCCATGTTTTCTCTAGACTAGTGTAGCTTGATGTCATTACCAGAGCCCATACCTTATTTTTCTACTGTGGTTACCCATTTTGACTTAGGATCTAGACAGAAGAAGTAGGTTTTCAGGCCTGTGTTTTTGGAAGAGGCGGGTTGTTAGGCCCGTGGATTAAAGAAGGAGGTTGTCTAGCTTGTGAGAAACTCTCTCCAGGTGAGATATATTAATGGGCATGTTAAGCCCTAATATTGCCTCATTACCCCTTAATTGTGGCATATTAGATTAGTAATGTTATTTTATTTATGTTGGATTTATTCCATTAGTTGTAATTATACCTCCTAGTCTCCTATATATACCAAG
>CBVK0100485602.1:0-18373 GCA_900067695.1 Picea abies
TGAAGATGGAATACCATTACATAGTTTTTAAACAAACTTGGCACGTGTACATTCCATAATTTGTAATTTTTCATTGAAAGTATTTTACAGATTTTGATAACTTGTTTTGACTATCTTCAAACATATTTTCATTTATGATATTTATAAAAAAGATACTATGTAGGAGTGAGACAACTTAATGAATTTGCATCTTAGTTAGTGTTAAAATTATGTTCTTGGTATTTAAATGAGAATTAATATAATAACAAGGGAACCACTTATGATGCACTATATTTGAATAAGAGTAAAAGAAGTACTTACAAATTATAACCCATTGTCATATATCCTTCTAAGCATGCCCCTTTCTAACATTTGGATGAGACTATATTTTTTAAAGAAAACATAGTATTATAGCAGCATAATGATATCAAATTCCCATTGTACATCTTGTGATTGGAAATGGCTCACATGTTAAGAAAAGTAAAATATATTTTAATGAAGTTTATTCTATGGGGTTTACTTGCTTTAGAATGTTTGAATTCATTCCCATATATGTCTTATGGAGCCATCCCCTTCAAACCCATAATTTCCAACCATACTCTTTGATTTTCCCCATGTTCATAAAGAGGCACACATGTTGAGAAAATCATGTTGAAAATTTAACAAATGTGATTAAATGATGTTAATTACAAAAAAACCTTCTCACATGAAGTCGTAAAACTTCATGTCAACATTTTCAAAATATTTATAATTGTTTATTTCACAACAATGTCAATATGAAGGATTATATTAAAATATTAATCATATTTGATGAGCCCAATCAAATTCCATCCCTAAAAATTTCCACCACTTCCATGACAAACCTTATCTTAGAAAGTTGAAAACATACTACACAATATTAAAAGAAAGAGGTTTTAACACATAATATCTAAATCAATGGTCAAGGTAAATGGCCTATTACAACAAATCGTTCACGTTGCAAACCCATCAATAGAAAATAGAATGTTAGGTGATAGCAAAGTCCCTTCTTAAAAACAATTTAGATACTAAAAACAATGTAAAATTGTAATTTCACTTGAGTTGTCCAATTTTTTTTATAATAACAATTAGGAAATCAAATTATAATTTTACCAAAAATTAAATCTTCTAATTCCAATAATAACTATTGGATTTACAAGTAGTGATTAAATAATTATGGATTTTCAAGTAGCAATTAAATACTTGTGGATTTACAAGTAGCAATTAAATATTATTGTTTTATTTTTTAAGTCATTTTTGTAGTCTTTCATGGATTTATACACTATTATTCTCATTGACAAATATTTATGAAAGGAAAAATGAAATCATCTCTTGAAATAGTTTTTTATTAAACTTGGTTTTATCACCTAGAATCAAGACGAATGAAGTGCCAATATCAAATCCAAAAGAGTGAATATAAAATCTAAAAATGTGAAAATGGAATTTTCAAAGAGCTCCAAAATGCTAATTGTAATTCTGAAAATGTTAACTTTGACCCAAAAATTTTGTGGTAAATATACACATATAATGGTGACCTAACTCAAATAGATTTGAACAAGGCACATCATTTGCAAGAATCAATTAATATATCTAGTTGGGAATACAACATTTTATTTATGTATCTACATGTGACATCAAGATTAAAGAGAAGAAAATTAATAAAAATAATTTGTCATTGCATTGAAAAGTTATACATTTCATAGGTATTTCAATGAGCATATAAAAATGTTCCATACATATAAAATAAAGATTCAGTAAGTCTATCACCATATCTTCAAGCATTGTAACTCTATATTATCATATAAATATTCACATAAAAAGGTTCCATACATATAAAATAAAGATTGAATAAGTCTATCACCATATCTTCAAGCAAACATTAGTTCATAACAAGTTAACTCTGCCACTGTTTTACCATCAATTATGAGAAATCATATTATGAGAAATCAAATATATACATAAGACAAATTGCTATTTTGAATTCCAAAATTATGAAATATATATATGTACATATACATTATAATAAAAGTTTGAATAGTAACAGTGTAAAATACATAAGTTCCACATCCATTTTAAGATGATAACATGGAACAAAGACATTTAACTCCAAAATTATGGACTCTAATCCATTGCTTTAAGATGGATGACTTCATACATGAAATTGAAACCTGCAAAAAAAACAGATTTCAAAAATTAAAAATTTACAATTCAACCATGCGAAATAATACAAAATTCAGAAATTGTAATTAAAATAAAATTGACATCCATTTTGTGATGTTTGTGTTCTTGGTAAAACAAATTGTGCGTTAGAGTTAGAGTTAGATAATAATGAAAATAAATATAAAACTGTGTATGAAGATAATTCACAAATTTCCATCTATTAAATCATTCTTCCAAAGAAATACTTATCTCCTTGTGGATAAATTCCAAAATCCTTCTGGAAATTCTCCTTGTGGATAAAGTCCCAAATCCTTAGAGATGTAATTCTCATCCCATGTGTTTTTATTTGATCATATTTACACAGATCAATAAAATACTAATCTCCTCAGTAGTTAAATATTTATCATCTTCTTCTGCAGTGGTTATATAATCAAATTTCATGATGCCCTTTCAAACTAAAGGACGAAAATAAATCTCCATATTAAACAATTCTTCCAAAAGACTACTTATTATCTAAAGAAGTTCAGAAATCTTCATTTTAAATACCATTCTTTCGAAAAATACTTATCTTCTATTTCTTCAATGGAATAGATGTTCTCATATAATACTATGCCATTCTTGGATAAGAAAGAAAGGACTGCATAAATCTCCATATTAAGAAATTCCTCCAAAAGACTACTTATTATCTAAAAAAGTTTAGAAATCTTCATTTTAAATACCATCCGAAAAATACTTATCTTCTCTTTCTTCTATGGAATAGATGTTCTCATATAATACTACATCATTCTTAGACAAGAAGGCAAGGACTGCAATCGAGGAAAATTTAAAAACTCTCTTTTCTAATGTGGGATAGAATTTGTTCTCAAATATTCAAACATATTCAATTTCAAAATTAGGTGTTCATCATGATCTAACCTTAAATAAGTTTGAGTGTACACCATTTAAAAATCTGTTCTCAAATATTCAAACATATTCAAGTTCAAAATTAAGTGTTCTTAATGATCTAACCCTAAATAATTTTGAGTGTACACCATTTAAGATAATGACAAACTTATCTAGGGATTCTATATAATTCAAAATAATTGAGGAAAGACTTAAAACTATAAATTTGAGAAAACAAAAATTTCATAAAAGCCAAGAACGTACATCTATGAATCATCCTGAATGGACACATCCTTTCCTAATCTGGTTGCTTCCTCAATCCCAATCTCACTCTCGAGCACACTCTCATGTACTCTCTTCTCCACATTAGCCTATATATCACATTTCAAATTTGAAAATTTAATAAATTATATTCAAACGATTATATAACATATTAAATTTAAATGATTTTAAGACATCAAATGATACCTGTGAACTCCCACCCACTTCAAACTCTCCCAATGAAAATTGAGACAAGCCAGCCCAAGTACCAGGAGATGGAATAGATGGAATAGAGAGCTATGAACAACACAACTAAGAACTAAATCGAGGATTTAACGTGTTCACAATTATACAAAATTATAAATGTTGTTGAACTCTTATTCAAAAGAGTGGAGATTTAACAACTATTAGAAAAAACATACCCGATTCAATCCATCTAAATTCAAACTTGTCGAATCAAGTCCCCTACCAACTGGAGCTTCGTTTAACATATCTCCAAACTTTGATTAATGGCAAGAAGAACTTGATTATTTCTATAGAAACAAGGATATATACATCTAGAACTCGAAGTAAACTACCATAAAATGCGTCAAAATTTCCCTAAATAGATCACATACCAATCTGCGATTTGGGTCATCATTCTGAATGACCTTCTTCCAACCATCCCGACAAAATTTGGCATACTCCAAAATTTCTTCTGCTGACATTGCATCCAAGTCTGCATCTGTTTTATCAACAAATGTGGCCCGAGATTTGGCCTCTGCTCGCTGATGCTTCATGCCAACATCAACACCATAGAACATAGCTTCCAAATTTTCCCCGATTACAGTCCTGGCCTCTTTGCTAACTTCTGATGTATACTAGAACTCTGAAAGTGATGCAAATGCCCCTTTTGGGCGAGGTACTAGAGGTTGTGGAGGCCTCGACAATGCTCCACTTCGATATGCCCCTTTGCGATTGTATGTACGTCATTTACCAGTACCATAATATTTGGACGGTAAACTGGTATAATCCGGGTGCATATGCAAGAAAAACTCTGCAAAAAAATGTCTTGCAAAATAGTGTGGAACCTCATTGTTCCATGACAATTTCCCATATGTGGCCAAAAATCTGTTATACAGATGTCCGACAAAGTGGGGGTGCTTAAAATATTGCACCTTCAGCATTTTCCACTTTGGACCCTCTTTGAAATTGAATATAGAGATGGTGTCTTCCTTTGAAACTCTATTTTTTACGGTATCCCATTTATCAGGACCCATCACCTCTGACTTTTGCCACCTCATTAGATCGACAAAACTGTCAGTGGTTGGCTCCATCTTCTGATATGCATGCATAAAGTTTTCAAGTGAATGAAAAACAATCTGCAAACTTTTTTTTCTCTCCAAAGAAAGTTCCAAGACCGCCAAATCATTTTCCAACCTTTTTTTAACACCTGAGCATCACTCAAGCGTCATTGCTTCTGTATTCCCTTCCCAGGGAAGTTCATCGCCAACTTCTGAAGGATAGGTGGATGTTGGCGTGTAATCTTTTGTTTCTTCATAACACGGCCTCCTACATCCACCTTCTCCCTCTGCACCGACATTTGAATCTTCATGAAAACCACTCTCATTGTCACCCCTTGCTCTAAATTGATTGCCTACACACATTTGAAAGTAACTTCAAGATTTAACCGCACATAAATTTAAATACAACAAAATTCAACAAAAATAAACAAAATTTAAGAAACTTATCAGAAATGTTCTCTGGTCCAGAGCTATTCCCTACATTCTCAGGTGTAGGAGTGTTTATGTGCAACCTATCCAAGAAGGTTGCATCCATAACACTAGTTTGAGCAGGTTTTGCAGTTGATCTATTTACAGACTCGGTTGAAAATCTCATTTGATGAGATTGTTGGTGCTCACTCAGAGTCTCAGTTGAAGAAGGAGTCATTGTTCTTCCTTCTTGAGAATGACTAGAGCATTTGCGAGGAATGTTTGCATAATTTCGTGTCGACATCACTCCACAATATCTATCCACAATGCAAAGTTTATCAAAAAAAATCCAAAGATGTACACAAGTTCAAGGAATTTAAAATACAGAGATAAATCAAAGTTTTAAACAATCAAGCCATAGAGGTACTTGCTCATTAGAAAACACAAATACTGGTCATTCAACCATGAATCAATCAACTAAAAGATAAGTAAGGGGTCCATAGACAGCATGGAAAATTCTTATCCTTCACTCATCACCCATGCACAGAAAAACAATTCATTTCAATCTATAGGTCGTTAAACACCAAAGTGATGACCGTCGATTCGGATCCTGACCGTCTTTTCAGGCACAGACTGATGTGTAAAGGGATAAGCAATAGAAGATAAAACCACAAACTTTTCACAATAATAAAAAAAACCCACATAGAAGTCATTGAAATCATAAGTTGGGTTTGCCAAGGGATTGCCTAGAGCATGGTTTGATCCTTAGTCTTGGACCTTGGTGGACAAAATTCCAGAAAAAGTTTCGAGGCAAATTGATCACATATGCAATGATGATAAAGTAATAAGATCACCATGAAAATGAATGAACGAGTATTTCCACCTTGTAAACCCTCCTTAAGCCTCTCCTACCCTTGTTTGTGTGATTTAGGGTTTTATGTTGTTTTGTCTTAAGGGTTAATTAAAGTTTAAATTAAATGTTTACTATATCATGTTTAAATTATTTAATTTAAACATGTTATATTAATTATTTTAATTTAATTTATATTTTTAATACCTAACCTAGAGTAAAAATAGAACCCCTCCTACCCCTCACATTACATAATTTTATTTTCTCTCTAGAGTGAGCAGATCATCTCCTTTCTACAGCCTTCTTGATTTTCTGTTGGAGTCTCCTTGCTGCGATCCTCTAGATTTTCTGTTGGGATCTCCTTGCTACGGCCCTCTTGATTTTTTCTGTTGGAGTCTTCCTTGTTGCGGCCCTCTATCTTTTGTTGTTGTAGAGTGTGTTGGAACTGTTGCGACTTTCCTGTGTGGGGTTAATGTGCACTGACCCTCCTCCTCTTGTTTTGGCGTTTTATGTTGTTTTGTCTTAAGGGTTAGTTAAAGTTTAAATTAAATGTATTCAAAGATTCTTTTCTCTAAAATACACAATCTTCATTATACGTTTGATTCCATTTTGGAGGAGCAGGACCCGAGCTTTCTAGGTGAGTGGAAGTGACCATTAGTTATGGGCCCATGCAAGTGTCTACATCAATAATACATATTTTTTTCCCCTAATTGAAGTTCCATAGGATTTACAATGTAATTCCTCAATAGTTAAGTTGTTTAAGTGTATGGAAAAGTCTACTCAAAGCAGATCATGTTGTCCACAACTTAGTCCACATGTGCATGACAATGTGATGCTAATTTAGCAAATTATAACTTGTCATTGGCTGCATTAGGTAGTGACTCATTAGGAATTAAATAAGTAGTATGCTTAGTCGTAGTATTTGGTTTGATCAGATGCACCACACATAAATGGAGGAATTGCTTGTGAAATACCTCCTTAACCATTACACAACTAGTTAGAAGCTATGAGACTACATCAATAGCAAGTTTAAATGTGTGAATCCATTTTCACCATGGAACAAATTATACTGACTTATAGCTACATCGTAGATGGCTTTGTGACTTGATTAGTGAAAAAAAAAATATGAGATAAAAACAAGCCAATGGGAGAAACATCACATTCCACAATTTCTTGAAAAGGAAACATAACCAATGTGACCAAGCTGTGATGATTAGCTAGGGAATTATTTCCATTATTGGTATTTCATGGAAAATGGTATGGGTGAACATGGGGAGTGTTGGGGAGATTTTGAACTATGAGGACAAAGCCTATGATAAAATTTGTTTGACTACCATTAAGGAGGATGAGGTGATAACTACAGTCCTAGATTTGGTAATTATGGTTAAACAAGGATTCTCTATCAGTTGGGGAATAATGGTGTGTCATATGGACTAAACTTGGATCTAGGGTGGTAGTGTTTGACATTTCAATGATCTTTGTCAACCACAAAAATGTTCTACACACAGGAGAAGTGTCCCATTGCTCATAAAAGAAGGCCTTGGGAGGAGCTTGACGGTACAATGCATGACACTGAAATGAGTGTGTACAATATTTATGAAAAGAGAATTAAGAGAGTTTATGGCATGCATGATAAGTGTTTCTATGTAGTGGAGGAAAGGTCATTGTAGACCCACTGGATGAATGAAAAGGGGTACATGAATCTAAAGAAGTAGATGAAGAATAAGGAGAGAATGTGTGCCACTTCCCCAAATTTCGTTCTACTGTAAGAACTCTTTTAAAGGATTGATTAAGATTATCACAGTCAAGGATTTCAACCTTGGTGTGTAAATAGGGAAAATAACTAGCAATTTAATTTATAGAGACATAAATGTATAGATGTCTTATAGTTAACTATACATGGAGCTTAATGAATTGATTAGTATAAGGTTGAAGTGGTTGACATAGAACTATCTATGATGAAGTTATCATACGCATAAATATTTTTAATACTTGAATGGGTAAAACTACTAACATAAAGCCTCACAATTGTTTTTCCAAGAGGTCATATGGTTTTAATTCGAATATGAATCCTTTAGATACAAATGGAGGGTGGAAGAATCATGGAGGTTCTGAAATCACTCAAGTATTAACCCACCTAGGTTTAGTACTACCCATTCAAGTTTCATCGCATTCACCATCTTGGGATAAGAGTCAAAATACATGGATACATGGTATTTAAGCCAAGAGATTCTAGAGTGATTGATGAGGGCCCCTTTAGTTGGGTTAGGGATTACAACACTTTCTCCAACTTGTCAGTAGTACTCTAGAGAAGTTGTAATGAAGAAGACTTTGAGATTTACCAAAAGGTAAATTTATCTTTGCTAGGTGCCACATAGTAGACCCATTGAGAATCAGGTTGTTTTGGTATGCCACAAATTTGATTAGAAACTTCAATAAAGTTTGTTTTTCTTTTTAAAATATGATTGCATAGATTAAGTAAAGCTTTTGGAAGTGGAGGATCATGCCTCCAATAAGTTGGCTTTTGTAGGAGTAGTGATCCAATGAGGAGTAGGCCTCATGATAGGTGTAGATAAATATTTAGGAGATACATAGATTTGAACTTCTAAGGAGTAGGAATCATGATCGGTGTAGGTCAATCTATAGGAAACTTCTACATACAATATTTAGAAAACACAAGAGTGAGAGACATAGAGAGAAAGAACATTTGGGGAAAAATGAACTCCTTTAGCTTTTAATTTCTTGTTATATTTATATTACAAATACTTCAATTAGATTTGACCAAGTCACACACATTAAGACCCATTTATTTAAGTCTTAAGCTCACCACTACATTAAGACCCATTTGTTTCATAAAAAATATAAAGGTATACATTAAGCATCTTGCTAAGGGAAAAGACCCTTAATCCTCATAGTTTAATATTAGAATGGTTAAATGGGGAGGCCCTTTTTTCATGTACTTCTCAAGGTAAGGTAGAAAAGTGATACATGTTCACATTTAGATGGTGATATAAATAAGGTAAAAATTTACATAACTAATTATTTGGCATAAGCATAAGAAAAAAATAAGCATAAGCATCTTTATAAAAAAAACTAACTTTATAAGAAAAAAACTAACTTTATAAAAACTTTCTTATTAACTAAACCAGAAACAACTTTAAACACAAAAATATAAAAAATAACAAATTTTTCATTCCAATGGTTTGATTGAAAAAAAGTAATAATTAAATTTTATATAAAAGGAAAAGGAAGAAATAAATTCTAGGGCGGTTAAACTAATGTAAGATACAGTAATGATGATTGACATATAAACATTTAATGACTGGTGAATTATGTCATTACAATCTCTTAAAACTTTAATTTATTTTTTATTTAAAAAAGTTAAAATAGCAACAATAACTATAAGCAAAAGTAGGTGAAAGAAAAATTGAATTGCATGTGTTATAATAGCTAGAAATAAACTATAATAGTGATTAACATGATAGCATATAAATCATATCCGTGTAAAAAAATATAACTTTTATTCTTTCTAATTTCAGAAATAAAATTAAAAACAAATACCATTTAAAATGTTAAGAAATGGGTTATCTGTTTAAGGAACTAAAATGCATAGCGGAGGCTGGTTAAACTAATCATATATGCAGGTTAGTTGAGGAATGAGTTAATATAGATGGCCTTAAAAAAATGTTCATGAGTAATATTTAAACTGTTAAAAAACCTAAATTCAATAACTGTTAAAAAACCTAAATTATTTAAGAAGCAACAACAGGCGGTTACACTACCACAGACACAGATTAAACTAATTAGAAAGAAATAAAGTGTCTATTAACCCAAAATACAGCGAGGCTAATTACTATCCAGATGGATAAACACCAAAGCCAGCATGTTAAAACTAATAAAAAAAACAACACGGGTGTGTTAACTACTAACTACTAAATATGTATGTTAAGATACGGTAATGAAAACTTAAATTTAATAAACATGGCAGACACCGGGAGCCATAAGATTGAGAGAAGGGAAGAGAAGATAGAGCCACACATACCTATAGAAGAGATTTGGTTCATTTACGAATGAGGGTTTCAAAGGGCTCGTTAAGAATGGCTTCTACTATCGAGTTTTTCCAACCAGGTGGTTCGAATTTAAAAAGAGCAAAGCTATGCAGAGCTATGGCAATTTAAATATTTTTAATTAAATATACTCTATGCATGAGATTTGGGTTACTGAGTGCCGAACATGAAATAATTTCAATTAAATTGATAAAATTAAAGCAAGGCTATGCATGAGATTTGGGATATGAAAGAGCCAAACATGAAATAATTTCAATTAAATTGATAGGAAGAAAGAAAGGTTATACATGTGATTAGACATATAAAAAACTAGGGCTTCTTAAAAGAACACAGGGTAGCGGAAATAAAATTAAAATGTGATGGCCGATAGCCGATAAGATCAATGGATGATCTTATCGGCTATCAGCTATCACATTGTTTAGAAGAGACCAGTGATACAATCCAAAGCTACGGTAATAAAAATTAAACATAAAGTCCAAAGCTACGGCTATTGGCTATCGGCTTTTGGCTTCTTGAAGTTGTTTTCTCCAAACTAAACATACAGTCAAAGCTACAGTAATAAAAATTAAACATACAGTCCAAAGCTACAGTATCTTATAATAGTCCAAACCTATGGTAATATAAGTTGTTTTTCGATAAAAGTTACAGTCCAAAGCTACGGTATTAAAAACTAAACATACAGTTGAATGCTATGGTAATAAAAATTGTTTTTCAATGGAGAAAAAATAAACTAACAGTCCAAAGCTATGGTATCTTAAAACATTCCAAACATAGAGTAGAAACTACAATAACAAAAACTTAAAAAAAAATGGTTTCGAAACTTACCTGTTGCAACCGCAACAACAACCCCGACTCCGACCTCAGTTGCACTCACATTCGCTGCGCTCGCGACCAACCAGCGACCTCCTCATGACAACATAGCAACATACACCAAACGACAACACAACAGCATACACACAACAACACAACAACATACAACAAACGACAACAAATTTTCGTAAAACATTCCAACATCGATGTGTCGTTAATATATAAACAATCTTTTAGCTGAAATATAGTTCGTCCAAACAAATTTTCGGCTGAAAAATAGTTTGGCCGAAATATAGTTCGGCCGAATAATTGTTCGGCCAAAACGGTATTGCCGAAAAAAAAAATCCGAACGACCAAATTTGTACATGCAAATCGAGGGGGTGGTTATTGCACCGTTCGATTTGACGTTTATGTTTTCGGCCGAAAAATATTATTAGTTCGGCCGAAAAAATGTTTTTCAGAATTTTGGAGACTTGATTGTCACGAAAGTGTAACCCACCTTCGTGATTTCACCCTCATGACTTCCATTAGGACATGACCTTAGTCGAGTATTGTGGACTCAGACTCAGGAACCACCCCAGAAAGCCGCAGAGGGGAGGACCACAACAACAACAGGGGCATAACCTTGATTTCATCCGAAAAGTTGGGAAACTCACCATCCCTTATTTTGACGGATCATCCAAATACACCACCAGAGCTTGGGTACAGAAGCTAGACACGTATTACAAGCTCAACCAGATGACTGAGACAGAGGCCATCAGTTTCGTGACCTTACACTTCAAGGGTGAGGCACACGAGTGGTGGTATCATGGACTGGTGACATTCAGTCACAGTCACATCACCTCCTATAGGGATTTTACAGATAGGCTCATGGACAGGTTTGACAGGAAGGATCCCGAGGTACACTTCAGGGATCTAACCCAGTTGAGACAAACTAGCATAGCAGAGGCATTCATCACAGAGTTTCAGTGGGTAACTGTGGCAGTGACAGATATATCAGAGCCTAGGCTGATCATGCTATTCACAGAAGGACTCACGGAGCCTTTGAAAGGATGGGTGAAGGCATACAGGCCTCCCACTTTGCAGGATGCCATCCTTCGCACTTGAGATCTAGAAAACTCAATCCCAAAGACTAAAACTTTCTCCAAACCATTTTTGCGCCAGAGGGATCGAGACGGGAATCCATTCTAGAGAGAATGGAAGGGAAAGGATAAGTTGGATGATGAGACTAGGCGAGAGATTATGAGGAAGAATCTTTGCTTTAGCTACAGAGATCATTGGGTCCCAGGCCATAGGTGCATGGGCAAGGGAGAGATTCATTATATTGAGGTAGCAACAGACAGTGTGGACAGTGAGGAGGAGGAGTAGGACAATGGATCCACTAGTTTAGAGGAGGATTCAGCACTAGCAAAGGAGAAGCCTCCCCATAGACCATCAACACTGGTAGGATCCCATCCTCCAGTAGTCCCACAACCGCTAGAACAAGCTAACAGGAGGAAACCAGAAAAGGGAGGTGTCATAGCGACCCTTTATAGTGTTCCCAGATATGATACCCTCCATATCAGAGGGATTATTTAGGGGCAATGAGCAATCACCTTGATAGATGGTGGGGCCACCCACAACTTCATCGATGCTTCACTAGTATCAAGACGAGCACTTCAGACAGAGGAGTTTGAGGGGTTTGATGTTGCAGTAGCAGATGGCCACACAGTGGAGTGTCTAGACAGAGTTCCAAACTTAGATATGAAATTAGGCAACTACACAGTGAGAGACACATTTTATGTGGTTGACCTATTAGACACATATGTGGTGTTAGGAGTTCAGTGGATGATTACCTTGGGAAAAATCACTACCAACTACCAAACCTTGGAAATGGGATTCAAAGATAAGGATGGGAAGAAAATTGTTCTAAGAGGTATGTCGACAGGAGCACCCAGGATAGTTTCAGCCAAGAGGATGGAGAGGATATTTAGACATGGGGAGGTAGCATATGGCGCAGAATCCTTGATCACTACTCAGAAGGATTTGAAAGGTCGACAACAATACCATATAGAGATCAAGAATTTATTGGGATGACATCAACAGGTCTTTGAGGCAATTCCACCAGGGAGACCACCTGACAAGGGGTTTGAGAACACCATTGAGTTGGAGGAGGGGGCCAAACCTATGATTACTTCCCCTTATCATCATCCTAGGAGGTTCAAGGATGAGATAGAGGAGGAAATCAAGGAATTGTTGGTGATGGGACACATTAGACCGAGCATCAGCCCATTTGCATCTTCAGTTGTCTTATTTCTTAAAAAGGATGGCACCATGAGGATGTGCATTGATTACCGAGCCTTGAACAAGTAAACCATCAAGAACCGATACCCCATCCCACGCATTGACGAGTTGATGGATGAACTGCATGGGACAGTTTTCTTCTCAAAAATTGATCTATGCTCTAGATATCATTAGATCAACATCTGAGAGAAGGACATAGAGAAGACGACATTTCAATGTCATTTTGGACACTTCGAGTTCCTGGTTATGCCATTTGGGCTAACCAATGCACCCACTACATTCCAGTCTTGCATGAACCATATATTAAGGGATCAATTAAGGAATTTAGTCTTGGTTTTCTTCGATGACATATTTATCTATAGCCGGTCATGGCAAGAGCATATGAGGCACCTGGATGAGGTATTGAGCATCATGGAGGCATAGTCATTATATGCAAAAGAGTCCAAGTGTGAGTTTGGTATGACAGAGATTCTTTACCTAGGCCACATCATCAGTGCACAAGGGGTATAGGTGCACCAACAGAAGATCAGGGCCATTCTGTATTGGTCGACACCCAAGAGTGTGACATAATTGAGGAGCTTCTTCGGGCTGTGCAGCTATTACAAGTGGTTCGTCCAGGTTTCTTCTCAGCTTGGAGCACCGCTGATAGATCTTACCAAGCATGGGGCCTTCATATGGACCTAGAAATCATAGGAATCCTTTGATCACATGAAGGAATTCATGGGCAGTTGTCCAGTGTTGGCACTACCAGAATCCACCTTACCATTTGGATTAGAGTGTGATGCATCTGGCGAAGGGATTGATGTAGTTTTGATGCAGGCAGGAAATCCCATTGTATTCAAGAGACAGAATCTTATTCAACCTGAGAGGTTGTACTCCATTTATGACAAGGAAATGTTGGCAATCATGCATGCCTTGACCAAGTTCAGATAATATTTGGTGGGCAACAAATTTGTGGTCAAGACCGATCACAACAGTTTGAAGTATTTCCCTGAGCAGAAGGACCTCAGTGAGCACCAACAAAAATGGGTGATGAAGGTACAGAAATTCAACTTTGACATAGAGTATTTCAAGGGAAAGAAGAACATTGTGGCTGATGCACTATTGAGGATACCTGCGGCATGTTCTTTGATGGAGATTTCAGTAGATTGGAAATCCCACTTGTTAGTGGAATATTCCAAGAACAAGTTCACTTGTGAGGTGATGGATGGGCATATACAGGATGACTGGTATAGGGTCATTGACAATGACATATTTTACAAGGATAGATTCTACTTAGTGCCAGATTCAGGGCTTAAGAAGAAGATCCTCACCGCAACTCATGATTCACCTCTAGCAGGCCATCAAGGTTTTTTCAAAACCTACAGACAGATCAGATAGAGGTTCTCATGGAAGGGCCTCAAACAATACGTTATGAGACATGTTAGTGAGTATGTGACTTGCCATCAGAACAAGTCAGAGCATTCTCTTCCAACAGGTCTACTTCAGCCACTCCCCATTCCAGAGCAGAAATGGGAGAGTATATCTATGGACTTCATAACAAGTCTACCCAAGTTCCAGGATAAGGATTGTATCTATGTAGTGGTCAACAGATTGACCAAGTTTTCTCACTTCTACGCCATACCGACAGAGTACAGTGTAGTTCAGGTAGCCGATATTTTCTTCAGGGAGGTATTCAAACTTCACGGGTTGCCAAAGAATATCGTCAGTGATAGGGACAGTCAGTTCATAGGGACATTTTGGAGAGAATTGTTTCGGTTGGTGGGGATAGAGTTGACACTTAGCACAAGATATCACCCTCAGACATATGGGCAGACTGAGATTGTCAACAAGTGGGTTGAAGGGTATTTGAGGAACTATGTAGGAGGACAGTAGAGAACATGGGTAAAGTGGTTACATTTAGGAGAACATTGCTACAACAACACCTTCCACATGTCCATTGGTATGACACCCTTCCGAGCATTGTATAGATATGATGCTCCCACTTTGGTAGACTTGGTGTTCGGGGAGAGAAGAGATCCCAAGGCCAAGGATTGGATCATAGAGAGTCAGGAGATTCTCAAGTTGTTGAAAGAGAATCTACAAATGATGCAAAACTGACATAAGATAAGTGTGGAAAGGCACAGGATAGAGCACAACTTTGAGGTTGGAGATTTGGTTTTCTTGAGACTCCAACCCTATAGACAATCATCTCTGAAGAAGAGTGGGGCCGAGAAGCTCAAGCCCAAATTTTATGGTCCTTACAAGATCATGTGCCGAGTAGGCGAGGTTGCTTACAAGCTAGAGCTTCCAGAGGGGAGCAAGATTCATAACGTGTTCCACGTGTCTTGCCTCAAAAAGGCAGTGGGACAATTCATTAGCACATCAGAGGAGCTTCCCTCGTTGGATGAGGAGGGACAATTGGAGTTAGTTCTGGAGCAGGTTTTGGAGTTTTGGGAGAGGAAAATGAGGAGCAGGGTCATCAGAGAGTGTTTGATCAGATGGAGAGGGATTCCATTAGAGGACGCTACTTGGGAGAGCAGGCAGGTGTTGCAACACCCTGGACTGGTTTACTTGAGGACAAGCAATTTCGGGAAGGGAGGACTGTAATGTCCCTTTCCAAATATGAACTCTAGAGAGGAGGCTTAATGGTTTAAACCACCTCGTTAGACTATAGCCAGGGCCAAAGAGGGGTAAATAGGGTTAATACAGGTCACTCCAGTCATAGGTGTTATATTCGGAAAGTGACATAGAGATAAAAAGGGTTAAAAGTGATTTTAAGTCATTGTGAGCTAAAAATAGAAGTCAACAATGAATTAGGGTTTCAACAGTGATTTAGGGTTTTGGAAGTCAACAGTGAATTAGGGTTTCAACATGATTTAGGGTTTTGGAAAGCTATAAAGGAGGGGTCAGCGACCTAATTCATCATTATGCAGATTATGACTTGTCATTGAGGAGAAGAGGCGCATCTCAGGAGAGATAGTTCAGTGTATTCCAGGAGGAAGACACTAGTTGGTTGATTTCGGTGTTGAAAGACACATCCTAGTCACCGGAAAGATCATCCAGGTCTTCCATCATTCTTCATTAATTCTGTAGTGCTCCCATATTCTAGGTATTATCTTTTAGTTGCTTATTTGTATTCTGGATAAGATCCTTTTTGTCTTTTGATATAGCCGAGTGTTGTTATTTTATTCAATCGCAGTTGCTTATTTGTATTCTGGCTAAGATCCTTTGTCTATTGATCTAGTCAAGTATTGTCAATTTATTTAGCCGCATTCAGCCATTTTGTAATCCACAGAGATATCATAATACAAACTTTGCAGTCCTTTGTTGCGTTTATTATTTGTATGATCATTTATATGTTGTAAACCTTTGATCCTACACAGACATTAGCAGCATTTCCTAGACTAGCCAAGTCAAGAACATTACATTCTCATAAGAATGGAGGGAGGCCATGAAGCCTAAGGAAATCGCTGGATGATATGGAGTTCACTATAGTTTAAATTTTTTTAAATATTTATAACCTACATGGTTACATATAAAATAAATAATGCAATATAGAAGATGAAATAATCAAAGAAAATGTGTCTAAACTGAAATATGTGCTCGGGTGGTACAACAACTATTTGATAATACTTATTTGAATAGGTCAATGACAATGTATGGCTTTGATGTAAGAGTTTCACATGGTTCATTTTACAAATACAAAACACAATCCTAAGACTCTAACACAACACTAATTACCTTCACTCAAATAGTTAAATAGTAATTAGGCCTTCCAAGTGCTTCAATGTATGGTGATGCAACCCACCATAGAAAACAGATGCAGTCATGAGAGGCACTGTGATTCCACTATAGGGGATGATGAAAGGGGACCTATGGGAAAATAAATTGTCTATCTCCAAGGTCATTCTCAGAACTCATATTCTTCTACAATGTCACTTAAATGAAGCCATATACCTTCTTTGACTTATCAACCAATACTTGAATCTATGTAAGAGGTTGGTGGGGAAATTCTTTTCACATAATAATGGGAGCATGGGTTGAGTACAATCTTCATTCCATGGGAAGTGTAAAATTCCTACATTTCGCTAGTTATAGGTAATGTCATCCATCATTTCCATGAATGATATCATTGTCATTGACTCTAACATTGTGGGAAGCACTCTAACATTAATTCTCTACATATTTCATGTTTTTTTCTCTATTTCCGGCCCATACCAATTTGGAAATTAACCAAAATCAACATCAAGAAAAAGAAAATTGTAGACTTTGGATGAAATATAGTGGTTGTAGGTGAGCATATAGGATAGGGAAGATAACAATTCATCATTCACTATCCATTATATACTCTTTATATCATTGATAGACAAATATAGTTATTTTAGGAAATTCTTAGAAATAATACAATAGATCAAGCTCTTTCTATCCACACTAACGAGAACTAGAGAGAATAATATATGTAAGGGACCATTAACTACATAAAGTGAATATATTCCTTATGTTGCATGTTGTAGTGGAAGAGAGTTCCTTATCTATTGCAGGATGAATCAGATTCTTGTAATGCTTTGTGTTGAGAAGGTTAGGTAAGAATGTGAGTACAAAGGTTGGGATGAGAAATGTAGAATCTTATTTCTTGGTTTTTTCACCATGGTGGCCTCATAGCCTAGGTTGGTGGTGGTATCTAGACTAGATGGTTGTGGTTCAATGGAAATTTTCTCTTACATGACCAATCTCTTGGACCAATTTTTGTTAAAACATAAGTCTCATTGTTTTGTTTATGAATATGAAAAATTACTATTACTCCCAGTCATAAAAAAATTATGTGTAATGCATGCTATGTGTCATTTTTTTTTTCCGATTTTGAATTTAAGTATACAACGAAATGAAGGTAAATTTCATGATGCAAGAGAATGAAATGATTTATACCTTTTTGGAAATGTGTTTTGGATCGTGGAGGTGACCACCCTTCAAACCTGCATTTTTGAAAGACATTAAAAGGTTAAATGATTGAATAATAGCTAAACATCTATAAGGAAATAACCATGTACAAGTGCAAAGGAAGGCTATTAGGTGGGCTTGAAACAAGAGAACTCTTATCTCACACATACACAATACATGAGATAAGATGCCATGTAAAAATCAAGTGCACCACTATCTAAGGGAGTTTTATCCTTTGGAATACACTGTGCAAAAAGATTAGATATGAAGTCTACCTAATAAAATATCATCTCATGCTTGAGCACCCCATGCATAATCAAAATCCATCTTAATCATATGTATCTAGTGCATCGTCTACCATACAAGAGGTTCAGGAGAATTGCTAAGGCTTGAAGTTCTCATAAGAATGGAGGGAGGCCATGAAGTCTAAGGAAATGGTTGGATGATATGGA
>CBVK0100485603.1:0-18373 GCA_900067695.1 Picea abies
ACAGGTTTGCAACCTTAAATGTTCTACAAAAACCCTAGAAGATCAATGGCTACTCCCAGAAATCGAGCGAAAGGGAGGATCGATTGCCATTTTTCCAAAGAGAAAATGAAATTACTCTCCATATAAATTGGGGCTAAATGTATCATTAATATTTTTTTTAAAATAAAGTGGGGGTGAATTGGGATTAATATGGTTATTTTTTTAAAATTTAAACTTTTTCCTACCAAAATTTGAAGGGGCTAAATTTCTCCGCTAAAATATTCCATGGAAACAGGTTAACATCCCAAGACCCAAAAATATCCGATAGGAAGTCTAACCCCTTATGGACCACGATCTTGTAATTTTAGGTGGCATAGTTTTCCTTGAATAACGGTAAGAGTCGGTGCACATTTTGCAAATTAATAGCAACTAATGATGGTTTTCCTAATTGGAGTGAGTTATGATGGGTTAATTTGTCACCTTCGAAAAAATAAAAATAAAAAAAAGAAGATCCCAACATTTCCATTCTCAACTAAAATGGGCTGAATTTATACTAATGGCATAAGTACGTGTTCGAATGTCTCAATTTGGCAATTTTGTGAAGAACCCATATCTATAAGGATTTGGAATTTCTAGTTCAATCATGTGCAGTTCTCATGCATCACTACAACTTCATGGATTGTATTTTTACCAATGACATGAGTTCCTTGTTAAATCTCATGGTTTGGAATTTTGGTTAATGACCCATATCTACATGAAATTGGTCTTGATTTTGATCCCCATGATATTTTTTCAACATTACAATGACATGTTTTTTTATCGAACCTATAGTCCTTGTGCATTGTTACAACTCAACATATAACATCTCCTGCATATTATAGTTAGCTCACAGCTAGGACTTCATCATGATAGCTAACTTGGTGTTAATTGCTAAGATATCACACATGAGGGAGTTTACAATTTGCTTAATTATAACACTAAAAATATATTCAAAGACCCATCTGCAGTGTTAGAATTTAGAAAATTGTACAGATTCATTGTCAAAATTGTAATTTTCCATTGTTGTAGTGACACAACTAAAAATGACCAATTATTATGTGGTCATTTTTAGTCTAGTTATATCCTGTGACCAAATTTGGTCATTTATATTGGTCTTTTTAAGTTTAGTTCTTATCCCATGACCAAAGTGGTCTTTTATCTTGTTATCTTTTAGTTAGCTCACTTAAAATTTATTAATTTTTCTCATTTATCCCTTGAAAGTGCACTGAGAATTCTCACTCCATGCATTTAGTCATTTTAGAGATGGCCAATTTCCATGAAATCTCAAAACCAATCCATTTTACAAAATAAATATTCTAAGTACCCCACTTACACTGGGTCGAGTTTGATGATAGGGTCTTCCTTTACTGTATCCACATAAATAATACTTCCTTTCTCTAGTTTTGGATGATCTACAGGAATAGAGGATGTTGGAACATAACCTTCCACTCCAAAACCAAGAAATGATTCCTTGTGGGAATGGTCAACACCTTTCACCATTCCTTTGGAGGGGATAAATTGATATAGTGCTTCTGCACCACCCCTGAAATGAAAAAACAATGATATAGTTTCATATATAGTTATAAAATAATCAAAGAGCATGATAAAAGGTTCTAGTTACATACCAACATAATTCAAGCATCAAAATTAAACCAGAAACCTCTCAAGAGAATATATGCATTCCATTAAGGAAATGGATGGGGTTGAAGGGGCGACTAAGAAAGACATTGTTTTTCTAGATGGAATCCGGATAAGTATTTGAAAGGTTTTCACCACCACTAGGTCAGATCCCTCATCCCCATTATGAATTCGAATGGAAGATTAGGGTGAGGAATTCTCTACATATGTGTCATTGGAGTTGAAAGGAATGATTCGTATAGCCTTTGAAATGTAAGATGAGAAAGCGTCAGAAACTATATTGGCTATTAGGGTATTATTTGAGAGGGATACAATAGAGGATGATCATGAAGTGATATTAGGAGAGAAGGAAAGAGTTTGTGGCTCGACGACTTCCCAAAGGAAAGGTTTATCACTAGAAGCCAAAGAGAACAACCAATAAAATAGGGTTTCAATGGATTTATATGGATGAAGGATGGATGAGTAGGATCATTTCATCCATCCCAACACCCCCCCCACCCCCACACACACACATTTCTTATTATCTCTAGTTGTTTAAATAAATCATTGAGCTTTTCAATTATTGTATTTGTAAGTCTCTTAGAGTATCTTTACACCATAATATCGAATGGAATTTTAATTGAAGTTCCAACCATAATAGTACGATTTACAAGCTAACCAAAGGTTGTAGGTCATTATTCTCCTTGGGAAAATTATTTGTCTAAGCGCAGCCTCTATTGATTCAAATGTGCCAATTCTTGCACACTGTAAACCAACCTTCTTAAAGAAATCATCTTTATCTTGGTACAAATGTTTCATCGACACATTTATAAAATCGTCTTTTAAAAGATCGTTATTTTCACTTTAAAGCAAGGTTAGGTAAATGTTATAATAATATAGATGATATGTTAATGTTTTTAATGCTTTTATTGTTGATGGCGTTGGCCTTGGAAAAAGGGATGAAATAAATACATGTCTTTAGTGATTCTTCAATGGTCATTAACTAGACAGTTTGTAGGTTTAGAATGGATAGAATTTCCCTCCTTGAAATATTAGAACAACTAAAGTAGGAAGAATCATCCTTTTTGAATGTGTCCTTTCTCCATGTGTATAGAGAATTAAATGTAGAGGAGAATCTATTGCCCAAAGAAGGTCTTCGTATGAAATATAATATAGCATGGGCCTAAGATTTCAAGGATGGCCTTGGCTTGTCAAGTTAGTTGATGCAGGAGAATATTTTTCCTCAAGCAATCCACATCAACCAAAAATCATTTCAAATTCAAGTTTGCCATTGTAGGTTGAACTAAAGGATGAAACTCCTATTATTGCAACACACTGGTGTTGTAACTCATGGTTGTTGCAACATGTCAAATATTGCAACTCTTGTTGTTGCAACACATCAAATGATGAAACTCCTTTTTATATAACACGTCAAATGCTACCACTCTTGTTTTTTCCTCATAAAAAAAGCGTAATTTTATTTCATTGGAAAGAAAATTACATTTTGTAGATGCATGAAAAGTCATTCATTTCCTGGGATATTCCCAAAATCACAAGATAACATATAGACCAAAAGGATGCAACATGTCAACGTGAAACATCCTAAATACATATACCAAAAGAGGTGCCATGTTGATAGACAAAAAAATTGAGCCACAAGTTGCAACCCACCATATTATATCATCCTAAGAACATATGCAAAACGTGTTTCCCATATGGACATAAAAGGTCGATACATAGAGCTACTCCTGAAACAAACAAAATAGCCTAGATCCGGGGGAAACATATATGTAGTAAAAATTGGATAGAGAAACTGATGTGTAAACTAGAAGAGGCAACTAGTGATGAAGAACTTCAATAAAATACCCATGGTAGCATTTGAATAAAGTACCATTGTTTTCATCTATAATAATCCATTGAACCTACTCCATAAGCAATCTGTCCTTTGAAAGTTGGTCTGCTATCATGTTCATTTCCCTGAAAACATGGTGAATTTCAAAATTATCAAAAGAGCCAAAAATTATTTGAATTTCCTCAAGGATGGGAAGTAAATTAATCTTATGACATTGGTGTCTATTTTGAACCCATTTAACCAAAAACTTGAAGAGAAGAAACAATTTTTTCTTTGGAGAAAGAGAGAATAAGTTTTAATGTCATCAACTCTGCAAAATTGTTTGATCCAAGGCCTAAACCCATTTTTATTTTGAAGCTCACACTATTTGAAAGATGAAAAATCACCCCGCCCCCACAAATTTGTTTCCTTTTCTATGAAGACCCATCAAAAAAGTCCCAAGGCCTTTGGGAGTCCAATTTTTCAGCCCAAACTTCTCTTTTTTTCTGGCCATCTTTTTCCGGGGAAAATGACCTAAAAAGGTTAAGGATTTTGCAACAATACTTTTGACTGGTATATCTTTATTTCAGAATATTATAGAGCTTTCGGCAAGCCATATACCCCAACGGATAATGGATTGGAGAGATGTAAAATTGATATTCGACGAAGTGGAGCACCAATAGTTCCTTGCGTCCTCCACCTAATTCTCATTCTGACAGAGAACTCTGCCCATCACCTCTGATATTTCCTGCCAAATAGCCTGAGAAAAAGAGAAGAGTAAGAATAAGTAGGCCTGGGATTCCTCCTCACATTTACATAAAGAACACCATCCAAGACCTTCAATCTACCTTTTTTTCTTAATATCCCATGTTAGAACTTTTTTAACCAACAAACACCACAAGAAAAGCTTTTATTTTGGTGGGTATTTTAATTTCCATACCCATTTCCACCACCACTCTGGATCCTTGAGATGGAGATCTATGTTTAGTTTCACATAACCATATTTTGGTGTATATATCCAAAAGGATATGAAGCCCAAATCAATTCATCTTCCCTGTCCACTAGTCTAACATGAGCCAACTTTAAGGATATGGTGTCATTTCCCCATTGAATTTCATTGTCGTCTTCCAAGCCCAATTGGGGAAGGGATTTCCATTCATGTGACCAAAGATTGGTAAATTATGGATATGCAACTTTACTTAAAAGTAAATACCCCTTATCAAGAAGACTCTAAATTACGTTTTCTGACAATATATGAGCTCCCCTATAACCTGGACAAGGGTCCCTACCAATCCGCACCTAATTTCCTTTATGTATTTGCCAAGCTAGATTGTCCCCTATAACATCAAAGGAGGAAATCAATTATTTCCATATAACAAAGGCCAACGAAAACCTCTTTAGTGGGTTTCTAATCCAATCCTGAATAGATGCAGGTCTAACATATTTTTGTATCACCACCTGAGTCCACAAATTGTCTATTGTGATGATCCTCGAGGATGAATTTGCAGCCAAATATTTTGAAAAAAGGAAACTATTCTTCAAACCCCACCCTCCTAAATCTTTTGGGAGGGTCAAGGATGACCATTTTACCCAAGGGATAACAAATTTGTCTTGGCCCCCCTCCCTCAAGAATTTCAAACACAACTTTATGATCTTTTCCATAATACCTTTGGGGATCCATGCTAAGGACATCCAATATAGGGGGTATACGACGGGTAAAATCATAAATATGGGTAACACTTTTGTGATAATCGGGTCTCCAAAATTCCTAGTAGTATTTTTTCAGCCGAAAAAATGTCGCTAGGAATTTTTTCGGCCGAAAATTTGGATGTCAAATTGAACGACTCCTTCACGGCACCCTCGAAATTCATGTACAATATTTTTCAGATGAATTTTTTTCCTGTAGTAAGGATATTTCGGCCGAAATAATTTTCGACCGAAAGGTTTATTTTTAACGGATTTCGTTAAAAACTAGGTTTCGGACAAAAACCTGAAAATGGGACTGTTTGCAGGAAACTTCAAATTCTCTCCAGCTTACTTGATCTTTGGAGGTAGCGGACTCCTAAAAATACTCAGTATTTAGTTTAAGAATTGATACCGATATTTTTGAAATTAAATATACTTTCATTGGATATAATTTGTTTTCCTTTTCATTGTTTTTATCTAATTTTATTTAACTTTATAAGAAAGTTACTACATAATATTTTTAGGTGAGATTATGATTCAGTGAAATGAAAAATTCATATCTCTAAAAATACATAGTGGAAAATTATGGAAAATTTATATTCAAAATCCTTAAATTGTTGTCTTCAAAAGGGTATTTTTATATTTTAATTTTAAGTAAAAAATAGGATAGATACATGGTGGGGGAAAACATGTGTTTAAAATATGTAACTTTTTCATATTGGTCAACTTAAAAAATTCTAGAAATTATAATATTCATATGTTAGATTCAAAACTATAGTGATCACAAAATAGAGTCTTTGTGTATTGTTTCAGTATATTTCATTTGTCAAAAACAAAATTTTAATAATGGATACATTGTTGGGGGAAAAATAACTCATTATCTTTCCCTTCATTTTTAAGGAACATATTGTCAAACAATTTCCAAATTGACATATCAAATCTCAATTAAAAAAAAATAACAAAATTCTTCACAAGGGTTTTTTTTACAATAAAGTAAAATTCTAAAGAAAAAAAATACTTTTTTTTATCGGAATTTGAAGAACTTGTTAAAATATAATAAAAATTCTCATAAAACAAGCAAAAGTGTTACCCATCTTTATGATGTTACCGTCTCCTCTAGACTCAATTTAACCAAAAGGAGTATTCCTACCCGAGAGATCCATTTAAAGCTTTAGATATTTAGTCTTTTCTACATCTTAGCTAACAGCCACATCCTGACCACCTTAATGCTACCACTCTTGTTGTTGCAACATGCTGGTGTTGCAACATCAATGTCGAAACTTATATCATATTACAAATTATATGCACACTACAACTTTCATTTGTATTGTGGGTTATATCATGATGTGACTCCATGTGTCTTAGTTCAGAATCCATAGAAGTTGGTTGGAATAGCTTGATGTGCCTTGGAAAAAAATTGTGGGAATCGATAATAAATTGTACGGTAAGTTGAAACAATTTGGGGAGGAAGTGAATTGTCATAACTATCGACTCTCAATGTGTGTTGGGGGATATTTGAAGAAGTGGAATGGGAGGGGACTGTTCGGTAATAAATTGGTTTTAGAGCCAGGTTCCTTTAAACAAATTTTAACCATTAGAAGGAATATCCTTGCAACACACATGGGAAAAGAAGAGTTCTCTCCAAAAAGAGGTTGCTATTTTGATGGATCAGACTATTCTTCATGGACTCTAAATATGAAGGCATACTTTTAAGATATTGAGACTGATGTATATAATTCATTTAAGAGTGGATACACCCCTCTTAAAGGCCGACCAAAAGTGGAAACTACAAACACAATATATATATATATGTCATGCAATAGAAAAGAATGCAATTTTAGATAGTTTCTCTGATGTTGTGAACACCAAAGTAGAGCAGCAAATTTCATCCAAAAATATTTGGGACAACCTTGAAAGTTTCTACTCAAAATAAACCCCCATAGTGGAAGCACCTGCCATTCTAGTCAAGGAAAAAGGAGACTCATTCAAAGGTGAAGTAATCTCAAAAGGCACAAGTAGTATTGACTCATCATATGAAGGTAGCATTGAATAATTTGAAGATGAAGAAGCTCCTAAAATTGTCTAGGAAGAAGAAATCATTTCTTCTCCTATTGAGTTAAGAAAAGAGAGAAGAAAAAATGAGCATCTTAGGCATCAGTTATTGAAGTATGAAGAAGCATATGAATCCAATGATGCTATTTTGAAAGTACAATTAAAGGATCATTCAAAATGGAAGTATTCTTGATGAACCAACTAGAGGAAAAAGAAAATATATGTGATGCTCAAGAGGATGAAATCATGTCCTTATAGGACGAGTTGCAGAAGACAACCAAGGCTATTGAAGAAGAACAAAAAGAGATTTAAAAATAAAACAAATCACCAATAGGATAGTTGTAGAAGACCCAAGAGGAAGTTCAAAATTTAAAAAGACATATGGTAGATAGTAGTATTGATCAAAATACACTACTAAGGGAAAAGGAAGAAAATATTGAAAGGTTAGAGACTCGATTTGTTGATCTAAAAGAAGAAATGGAGAGGATGCAAACACAATAAAGGAATAATGATAGATTTATGAAGAGCACTGAAGTCCTTCATGACATCCTTTACCATTATAGATCGCCATTTGACAAGTGAGGTATCATTTTTGGCATCACTCAAGAAGGTGAAGGAGAAAGTTATAAACTCCTAGAAAAGAATACTAAAAATAAACCTAGAAGTCATAGAGGTAGTAGACAAAGGAGTCATGATCATAAAGGACCAATAAGGACTACCTCTCTAAGAACGCCAAAAGTACCCAGGTATCAAAGTATATTTCTTAGTGTTTTTTTTTTTTTGTAATAATTTTGGTCACAAGGTAGTGAATTGTAGGGTATATGGAAAAGGTGAACACATGAGAAGGAGGAATATTTAAAATGTTGAGTATTATACATGTCACACTTATGGACACATAGCATGAAATTGCATAAGCTTACCTAGACAAGGGCATGCAAATATTTCAAAGGAGAAAACAAAGGATGAGAATCTTGTACAACCTAACAAGTTCAGATATTATAACCAAACACCAAATATGGTATGGAGAAGAAAAGAGAAAAAATAAGGAAGAGAAGGAACTAATGTTTTTTTGCATTCAACGGAAGAAGAAGGCCGCTCTTTAGCATGCCTATTTTAGAATTCTTATATTTATCACTTGAGACAGTCCCAAGCAATGAAAGAGGTTCTCAAGGATCATGTTATGGCATAAATATGATCATGAATAAAAGGAAGCATGAGGTTGGAATATCAGAGTTGGTTTTCCATATCTTGAGGAACATATGCAAAATCCTTTAAGGGAAACTATATGGACATTTTTGGAATGTTGGAGGACTTCCTTTATGGATGATTATATACCTAAGTTGACAGTCATTAGGATTGCTTGAGATTTTATGTTAGGAAAAAACTAAAAGGATTATTGAATAATACTTTGAGATTCAGTTAAATATAGTGATAAACTTGTATGGAAGATTGTCATTAAAGGATTTTGATTGTTGAGTTGAAGATTGTTCTAAGCACATATTTCAAGGTGTTTTCTTTACAGATTTGTGTATGCTTTTGTGGAAAATTTAGAGAATTCTTTTGGCACAATTTCAAAAGGGTCAAGTGTTGATTCAAAGGATAGAGTTAAGAATGGTTAGTACAGAAGTAAAGTACAATATCGTACATTTCATTGAAGATGAATTGAGCCAAGTTGTAGAGAAGATCTGAGAGAATATCAAGGACAAATTTGAAATTGCATTGCAAAGCATTGAGAGTAGTAGAGAGGACTTTATTACAGTAGCAAGCGAAGTACCAAAAATTGGATTTATGAGAGCAACCTTAAGAAGTCTTGTAGTAGCTAAAAATAAACCTTGCAGCAGCTCTAAATAATCCTTGAAGTCCTTATGTGGTGAATTTCGTGAATCATTTGAAGTAATACAAAAGTATTGGACAGAGCCTAAATGTCAGATTCTCTTGAAGAATCCCTAAATCTCTGGATGACAGTGTTGGAGAAAGTTTTTGAAAGAATTAGTTGCAACAACATTGAAATACAAATATTGGAAGACTACTTTAGCGATATTTTTGAGACAAAAGTGTTGAGGATTTTTCACCTAAGGATGACAAAGTGGCCCAAGATGTAGATGGATGAAGAGTACCAAAAGGAATGTGAAAAGGAGTCACACAAGTTGAGTAGCAGTGAAGGATTTTCATATCAAGTTGTCAAATTGGTCTAGGAATGGGGGACATTTCCTTATTCTTCTAATTTGCACAAGATTCACCATACGAGCTCCTGAAAAAACGACCAAAGTGATGGAATTTGTTGTATTAAGAAAAATAAAATATATAAATATCAACACTGAGAAGCCCTATATCAGGGGGAGTTAATACAGTCCAAGGAGGAGTAAGGGAAAACATAGTGTATTCAAAATCTTTCCAAAAAGGTTTTTAGAAACACCAGCAGTGTACCAACTACAAGGGAAACAACATCTTTGATAGGGGGAGCATTTTTAGATAGGTTAGAGGATCCTATGATCACCAAAAGACCCTTCTAGAAGTTCTGAACAATCAATAATAGAATAGTTCCTTATCAGTATCTCAAAGGAACCTGACTGTGATTTTTTTCAAAGGGGGAGGGAATGCAATAAAATATCAGTTAGATATAACTCTGTAATGGAGTGAAACATGGGGGGGAGAATGAAGAAAGAGAAGGTTCCTTCCAAAGAGAATATTGCAAATATTTTTACCAAACCATTACCAAGAGAAACCTTTGAATATATTAGGCAGAGGTTGGGTGTGATCTCGTATTCCTTTATTCAGTAAAGAACATCATTCACTAAATCCATAGGTTCCCCATTTGATGTTGTATCATGGGAAAGTGATAATATTTACATTACTCATAAAAAAAATTCTTTTGTGGAGACACACTTAGTTGAAGTTAGTTATTTGAGGATGATTCTGTGCACATAAAGAGTCCAGGATCATTCTTTATCGCGAGCTTCCATAGGACCTTCTTCCCAGGGGGAGAATATGCAAAGTATCTCTTTTTCATTGCTATCAAAGGGGGAGATTGACATTCATCAAAAACCAACAAACTCAGATGTTGATACTCATTGAAAGGAGGAGTTTTTTGTGAACATTGAAAGGGGGAACAACTTAGCATCAAGGCCATTGATTTGGTAGTCAGACTATTTTGGTTTCCATCAATGAAAAAGGGGGATTTTGTTGCACCTATGTTATCATTGATTTCAAATTGGTCATGGACATGGTCAATTATAGCACAATAAAAGAAAAGGATGAAAAAAAAAGTTCTTACAATAACAAAAAGTATGACAAGTGGACGCAATAATAGAAAGTGTGATGCAGAAATAGAGGAATTCATGAAAAGATGAAAACAAAAGTGCATAGAAGGATCAAAGGATGAAAGGATCAACCACACAAAAACGTATTAATGGCACAAAGTATGACGTATGGACATAGTAAGTCATAAAAGGATGAAAACAACAGTGCACAGAAGGATTGAAGGATGAAAGGATCAATGGAGAAGAAGAATATCAATGGCTAGGACTTGATCACATATATGATTGGTTGGTGAATAAATTTTTGGTGATAACATAAAACTACAGCGGGATCAATAGGGTGATGACCTATGATGTAGTTTATAAGTGAAGTACGATAGAGAAAAAAACAACAGAGTAGATTGTGACAAATTTCTCTATCTGTGATTGCGAAGTGGAGTGATGGATGTCGATGATTCAGTGTGATGATGGATGTGCAATGGTTGTAGGTTTCCTTGAGCTAGTGCGATGAAAAATGTAGTGGAGTGTGATGAAACGAGGTTGGTCACTTGTTAATGGTGCAAAATAAAATATGTAGGGTGCCTTGAGCTAGTGCAACAAATGATGCAGTGGACTATGAAAAAACAAATGGAAGTCCAACAGTCAAGTAAGCAAATCACTAAGGCGCACTCATCGTCTGGTGGGATGACTAGGAGAGTGCATTGTAGGGAAAGTGTGACAAGTTGAATACTTGTGACTTGAATACATTGGTGCTCTGTAAAACAAAATGTAAATGGATGCATCAAGTTTGATGAGATGCAATATTTGGTTCGTTTGATCTATTCAAAGAATGTCGAGACATAACTGAACAAGAAATATTCTTAAAATAAATAGAAGTATGTCCACATATATCTGACTCAACTTTGATGTGGTCAACATGTGTCCACAATAGAACTGTTATACATATACATACTTAATTTATACAGAAGTGTGTCCACATATAACTAACTGGACTTTGATTTGGTCAAGATTTTTCCACAATATAATTGTTATGTGTTCACATATAGTTAGTTGAACTTAGGAAAATATATTATAAATCGAGATTGGTTGATCGAATTGGTGGGAGTGCACACGAGAAAATAAGAAAAAGGTTTTGTAAATTGTTCAAAGGCACTAAATTGAAGATATATCAGATTGATTTTGAATTGAAGAGAAAATTCTTATGAAAGTTTTAGTTGTGCAAGGAATTTTTATTAGAGAAAACTGAATACAGAGAGGCAAGGTGGTGCAGGGAATAGGGTTGGTGTCCTCACTCTAAAAGTCGGTGCTCAAGAGGATTGGTTTCCTTATCCTAGTGAGATGTTGGAGATTATATACAAGTCGAAGCTTTCTTGTGAAGGTTGGATCCTTCACCAAACCATTCAGTTGGAGCTGGTTGCAATAGTTTGAAGTATGTTTTGCAAGTTGGAACTTGCAGTGAGGGTTGGAGCCTTCACCAAATTATTAAGTGGGTGCATACTATTGACATATTGAAATCTATAGATTTTGGAAGTTGTATCTTACATTAGGGATGGGTGTCCCTCTCAGGTCATAGCTTGATATTGTAATGAATGAATTATAAAAGAACATCTTTTGTGGTTTTCTCCCGCTTGATTTTCCACGTAAACTCTCTGTGTATTGTACATGGATTTATGTTATTGTTATAATTTTATGTATTAATGATGTGTGCTTAAAGTGTTAAAGATGATAAAAAGTGTACAATGTTGATTCACCCCCCCTCTTAGTACTGCTAGAGATTCCAACATTAGTAAGGGTGAGTTTTAACCAAACCCACCAAGAAAGGGCCCTAAGAATTCTTATTCCATGCATTTAGTTGTTTCAAAGATGGCCGATTTAAATTAAATATAAAAATTAATCCATTATTACAGAAGAAAGATTCTAAGTACCCCACATCCACTAGGTCAAGTTTGATGATAGGGTCTTCCTTTACTATATCCACATAAAATATACATTCTTTCCCTAGTTTTAGTCGATCTACATGAATAAAGGATTTTGGAACATAACATTCCACTCCAAAACCAAGAAATGATTCCTTGTGGGAAAGATCAACACCTTTCTCCATGCCTTTGCAAGGGATAAATTGATCTACTGATTTTACACCACCCCTGAAATGAAAAACCAATGATATAGTTTCATCCCTAGTTATAAAATAATCAAAGATCCTAATAGAGGGTTCTAGTTACATACCAACATAATTCAAGCATCATAGTTAGACCATAAACCCCTCAAGAGAATAGATGAATTCCATTAAGGAAATGGATGAGGTTGAAGGGACCACTAAGAAAGATAAAAAAAAATTTAGATGGAATGTGGTTAAAGATTTGAAAGGTTTTCACCACCACTGGGTCAGCTCCCTCAACCCCAGTATGACTACAAATGGAAGATTAGGGTGAGGAATTGTCTAGATATGTGTCATTGGACCTGAAAGGAATGATTCCTAGATCCTTTGAAATGTAATATGAGAAAGAGTTTCATCGTATCTTTTATATTAGGGTATTATTTGAGAGGGATACAATAGAGGATGATCATGAAGTGATATTAGGAGAGAAGGAAAGCCCCCCCCCTCCATACCCACACACACACACACACATTTATTGTTATCTCTAGTTGTTTAAACCAATCATTGAGATTTTCAATTATTGTATTTGTAAGTATTTTAGAATATATATTCACAATAATCCCAAATGGAATTTTAATTGAATTTCCAACCATAATAATATGATTTACAAGCTAACCAAAGGTTGTAGGTCATTATTTTCCTCGGAAAAGTTATATGTCTAAGCGCAACCACTATTGATTTAAATGTCAATTCTTGCACACTATAAACTAACCTTCTTCAAAAATCGTCTTTAGCTTGGTACAATTGTTTGATTGACAAATTTATAAAAACATCTTTTAAAATCTCATTATTTTCACTTTATATAAAGGTTAGGGAAATTTTCTAATAAATTATAATATAGCTGAGATGTTAATGTTGTTATTGTTGATGATGTTGTCCTTAAAAAAAGGGATGAAATAACTAGATGTCTTTAGTGATTCTTCAATGTCTTTAGAATGGATAACATTTCCATCATTAAAATCTTAGAACAACTAAAGTAGGCAGAATCATGCTTTTTGAAAGTGTCCTTTCTCTGTGTGTATAGAGAACTAAATGTAGAGGAGAATATATTGTCCAAAGAAGGTTTGTGTATGGAATACAATATAGCATGGGTCTAAGGTTTCAAGGATGGCCTTGGCTTGTCAAGTTAGCTGATGCAGGAGAATATTTGTCCTCAAGCAATCCACATCAACCAAAAAACATTTTGAATTCAAGTTAGCCATTGTAGGTTGAGATAAGTGATGAAACTCATATTGTTGCAACACACTAGTGTTGTAACTCTTGGTTGTTGTGACAAGTCAAATGTTACAACTCCTATTGCCAAAACACATCAAATGATGAAAATCCTTTTGCTACAACACGTCAAATGCTACCACTCTTGTTGTTGCAACATGTGAGTGTTGCAAGATCAATGCCAAAGATTCTATCAGATTAAAAATTATATGCACACTACAAATTGCATTTGTATTGTGGTTTATATCATGATGTGACTCCATGTGTCTTAGGTCAGAATCCACAAAAGGTGGTAGGCATAGATCCACATTCCTTGGACGAAATTTGTGGGAATCGTTATTAAAATTTTAAAGGGAAGTTGAAACGATTTGGGGAGGAAGTGAATTGTCATAACTATCAGATCTCAATGTGTGTTGGGGGATATTTGAAGAAGTGGAATGGTTGGGGACTGTTCAGACGACAATAAAAAAAAATAATGAACAAGGGATGGGGCAAGAGAAGAGAAAAATGAGAGGAGAAGGAACAAAGAGGGACATCTATAGAAGAAACAACGTGGAGGAAGTAACACCAGTTTTGATATTCATAATGTCTAATAGAGAACACACACTTAGTCATTGAATAAAGGATGGTATCAGATGGTGCCATATTTTTTAGGGGGATGTAGTGAGATTGTAAAAAAATAATTTTGTCTTGTTAATACATAAATTTTAGTTTTTGTTTAAATAGTATTATCTCTCCTTTCCTTTCCATTTCTTCCATGTGACTATAAATTTCCTCAAAGAATTCTTCAGGTTGTTAAATTTATATTAACGTTTTTAGTTGTGCAGTTTATGGGAAGAACCCTGGTTCTATAGTTGATTGCGTGCATGATCGACAGTGGTTGCAAGAAGTGGTATTAGAGCTGGTTAAGCTCCTAAGTTGGGAAAATAGTTCCCAAAAGTAAGTCCAGTGAGTGTCAGTCCGATTAAGGGATACAAGACAATTTGTAAGGATGCTGCCATGAAGAGAAGGAGAAACACGAGGAGGTATTAGAGATAGAGAACTAGAGGAATGACTAAGGAGGATAAAAGAACTAGAAAACAAAAGGCTTGGAGATGTTGAAACAAATTTAAAATCGGAGGATAAGCCTGAAGAATAGTAAAATGTCAAGGAAGTAGACCTAGTAGTATGGTTGATATATTTTCTGAAAGGAAAAGGTAGTGAAAGGGTGGAAGTTTCATGCTACGATGCTAGTTTGAAAGCCAAGACTCTCATTAATTGGATAAAAGAGATCAAAATATATTTTGAGTATGAAAATGTTTAGGACCCCAATAGGGTTTGATTCTCTATGAAAAAGCTAAAGGATAATCCAACACTTTGGTGGGATATGTTATAGAAGGACAGGGTAGAAATTCGATAAGAGAATATTAGAACTTCGAGGAAGATGGTCAAAAAAATCAAGGAGAAATACATATTTGTCGATTACTAGAATAATTTGTGCAAGAAAGTGAAAAATTTAAGACAAAAAGAGACATTTGTTTGTGAATTTACTGAGGAAAATTGTAAATTGTCGCTTAAATTAGGGATAAAGTAACCAGAATACCAAAGAGTGGAAAGGTATGTAAATGGATTGAAGTATCATATTCAGGATGGAATGAATACACATTACCTTTTTAATGTAAATGAATCCTATAAAGTTGCTTTGACATTGGAAGAAAATATTGATAGAAGGTTGTAGTAGAAGTTACTCGGAAAAGGAACTCGAAGCAAGGACAGAGCAAGTGTTGCTAAAAATAGTGAAAAAATGGATGAAGAGACTAGCAGTCAAAATAAAAGAGGAGGAAGTGGCCCTGAAAGAGACAAGTGTTTTGGAAGAGAAAAATATGTGATTACATGTTATATATGTGGAATATAGGGTCACAAAGTATTGGAATATCCATAGAGACATAATGCAACAAGAAGAAATTGAGCTAAAACACAAATTACATGATCAGATGAGACAACCGTTTCTATTGGAAATGTGGAAGTACTTAAACAAGAACAAGGAGAAAACCTAATCTTCAGGATAAGTATTGTTTCTTCTGTAGATGTCGAAGAACATGAACAAAGAAAGAGAGTGTTCAAAACTAAATGCAAAATTCAGGATAAGTGTTGTCATCTTGTCATCGTTGGTGGAAATACAAAAAAATTAGTATCCATAAAAGTAATGGAGAAATTGAAATTGAAAAGAATTCCACATATGAATATTTTTAAGGTCTCATGGTTGAATAGAGGACATCAAGTTATTGTGACTAAGGAATGCTTGTTGAGTTTTCATATTGGAAAGTTTAGTGAGCAAGTATTGTGTGACATAGTGGAGATGGATGCATGTCACATACTACTCGGAAGACTATGGATGTTTGATAGAAAATTTTTACAATATGGACAAACAACTACTTCTGAATTTTTGAAATATGGACATCGATAAATAATGGATCCAAGGGTGGAAGACGAGTCAGGTAGTAGTGAAAACAAAGGAAATAACAATAGAAATTTTTGTAGCAACAGTCACATTATGAAGTTTTTATCCAAAGAATTTTTGCGCAAATAGAAAAAGACCCATTTCTAATTGGACTTAATGCCAAAACAAGTTCTAGAGAGTGGAAAGATGAGCTATGTTCCACAAGAAATTCAAAATTTGTTGAATGAATTTCAAGAGATTGTGGCAGATGATTTACCAACATGTTTACCTCCCTTAAGGAGTATATCACATCAGATTGATTTGATACAAGGATCAATTCTACTGAATAAAGATACTTATCAGATGGCTCTAGTAGAGAGAGGAAGTAAATAATAATGTGAAAGAGTTGTTTGATAGAGTATTGATTGGAGAAAGTTTGAGTATGTGTGTTTTACCTATTTTTTTGACACCCAAGAAAGGATGTGAATGGAAAATGTGCACTCATTCATGAGCTACTAAAAATATTACTATCAAGTATAGATTTACTTTAACAAGGATGGATTACCTCATGCACTTTTTGAGTGGGGACAAGTAATTTTCAAAGATTGATTTGAAGCATGGTTACCATCATATTCAGATAAGGGAAGGTGATGAATGGATGACATTGTTTAAGACACATGACACAATGTTTGAGTGGCTAGTTATGTCACTTTGGCTAACTAATGCACCAAACACATTCATGATAGTTATGAATGAATTTTTGAAACCATTTTTGGGCAATTTTGTTGTTGTATACTTATATGCAATTTTGAATTTTAGTAAAACCAAAGAACAACACCTGGAGCATGTGAGAAAGGTGTTATAGTGGTTGAGAGAAGAGAAAATGCTCATCATTTTGAAGAAATGTATGTTTCTAAAAGAGGAGTTAGTTTACTTGGGATTTGTGATTTCCAAGGAAGGCTTGAAGATGGATTCTAAAAATGTTAAGGCTATTTTGGAGTGTCCAACACCTAAGTGTATGTTTAATGTGAGAAGTTTCCATGGATTGGAAAGATTCTATAGGAAGTTTATTAGATATTTCAGTGAGATATGTGCACCACTTATTAAATTCATGGAAAAGAGAATTTGTGGACAACAACAACCATGAAGTCATTTGAAGACTTGAAGAAAAAGGTGACTAAACGACCAGTTTTGGCACTTATAGATTTCAATAAAGTGTTTCAAGTGGACCTTGATGCAAGTGTATTAACAATTGGAGCAATTTCGAGCCAAAAGGGAAGATTGATTCCATTCTTCAATGAGAACTTGAATGATGCTATGAAAAGATATTGTGTTTATGATCAAGAATTTTATGTGATTGTACAAGATTTGAAGAAACAATGGCTTTACTTGCTAACGAATGAGTTTTTCTTATTTACTTATCATAAGGTGTTGTAGTACATCAATATCCAAGGTAAGTTAAATCAAAAGAATTCCAAATGGGTATAATTTTTGTAAAGTTTCTCATTTGTTTTGAAGCACAAGTATAAAAACTTGAATAAATTTGGAGATGCACTAAGCAAGAGAATATTAATTCTAAATACGTTTTTCTTAGAAGTTATTGTCTTGGAATGTATGAAATTTTTGTATGCAAATGATGCATATTTTTCAAAGGCTTGAAAAGCATGCAAAACACCTTGGAGCACTTATAGGACACTGTATTTGAATTTTGATATTCAAGAAGGGTTCTTGTTCAAGAAACAAATTTTGTACATTCCACGAAGTTCATTGTGGATGAATATTGTTAAAGAGTTGCATTGTGGAGGTTTGGGTGTACATTTTGGTAGTAATAAAACCACCACATTGGTGAAGGAAAGATGTGTTTGTCATTGCATCAAGGGATATTGAAAATTTTGTTGGGTGCAGCTGCAGAATTTTCCAACTTGAAAAAATGAGTCAAAACATTGGATCGTATACACCACTAACAGTACCGGATAGGCCATGGGAAGATATAATTATTGACTTTGTTTTGGGATTTCCTAGGATGCATAGTGTTAGAATATAATGGATGTTCTTGTTTTACCATTGACAATATCTCTATTGTCACCCAACCATAGGCCGAAACCACCCTCCGAGCACCTTAA
>CBVK0100485604.1:0-18372 GCA_900067695.1 Picea abies
GGTTGAGACAAGTAGTTGATTAGTTGGTGCACATACATGAGGTGTATAATTGATGATGTTGGTACATATTGATGAGTCATAGTTGATGAGTAGTTGACACATGATTGGTACGCACTTGGTTATGGTACAGGTTGGTGCATGGTTGATGCACTTGTTTAAGGTATAGGTTGATTACAGGTTGGTGCATGGTTGATGCACTTGTTTGTGGTACAGGTTGATTACAGGTTGGTGCATGGTTGATGCACTTGTTTATGGTACAGGTTGATTATAGGTTGAGGTACAGGTTGATGCATGGTTCAGATTTATTGGTAAAGGTTTACAGTGGTATATCTCACAGTGATAGTGTGATAGTGGTTCCATCATTCTACTTCTACTTTAGGGTGGCAGGACAGGGCAAGGACAGGTGGTTGTAGCCACCTTCCGGTTGTAGCTGGAGAACATTGGGGGTTGTAGCCTCCTTCTAGTTGTAGCCAAAGATTTGGGGAGTTGGAGCTTCCCTTAGGTTGTAGCCTGAGAAACTAGGAGGTTGGAGCCTCCTTCCAGTTGCAGGTGGAAAACAAAGGAAGTTGGTGCTTCCAATGAATGAAATTATTCAAGACATATAAGAAAAAGCATTCCGTGGTTTTCTCCTGATTTGGGTTTCCATGTAAAACACTGGTTTACTGTGCATGTGTGTGATTGTTTATTTATTACTGCTCATTATTGGATAATAATTCTACATTGATATAACATTTGAAGAAAAAGGATTATAATTACATTATTACTGATTCACCCCCCCTCTCAGTAATCCAACATTTTCCTAGAGGAAAACATGTCATTTGGCAAAGTTTACAAGCTTTTACCTTGAAGAATTATCATCTTAAAAGTAATTTTGGAGAACAATGCTCCCCTTCCCACTTGCAGGGAGTTCTAGTGCTCCTTGTCTTCTTGGCATGGAGTGCTATAGCGCTATGTGGAGTAATTTGAGGGAGCATCGATCTATTGAGAGAATATTGGAGAAGAATCCCCCTTATCTCTAAGGATAGCTAAGAAGCATCTGAGCTAGTTTGGCTCGAATCCAATTTAAAGGCTGGATCTAAGGGAAATCCCACAACTGATGGAGTCATATCCTCAACTTATCCCAATAATAGATAAGGTGGTTGAGCCTCTCAAAGACTATATAAGGAGGCATTCTCATGGTGAAAAGGGGGAGAATATCAATGAAAAGTATTGTCATTTTGATCGTGGATATTTTGAGCGAGGGGTTGGACAAGGAGGACTTGGTGAGGTTGTTGCATCTACATCTACAATTTGTAAGAACCTTGTTATGTTCTCATTAATATATATGCTTGATCTATTCCCTTCAATTTTGTGTACATTTTCATGGGCTTGTCTCTTCTTGATAAATCTAGTTTAAACTAATCTTGGTGTAATAGGAAGTATGCATTGTCTTTGCTATTTATTGAATTGCAGAACTCATTAAAGGGCTTGAAGATCAATTTCAACTTGGACTGAACAAGGACAAACTTTAGAATAAGGTACTCATGTTTTCCTCCTCTTTTTCCTTGACTAGTTTATCTACATTTAAAGGAATGTCAGTGTTCAATGTTAGCATTTTTCTGTCTTAGTCATAGGGGTCTAAGAGCCGAGAGGATATTCACCTGTCCACAGGGTAATTTTCCTACAACAAAAATTGACAACTCCACTAGGGATCAAAGATTTTAGTTTTGGTTTCTTTCCTTGGTCTTGTTTTAGTCTTTTCTCATCTTCAGATCCTACTCACTGTATTTTTCCTCTTTTATAGCATGTGTTGTCAGTCCTGAAGTCATCTTACACAGGCTGATGATTAAACCTTCCTGATTTTTTGTCTTTTGGGTTGATACTTTTTCATTCTCATAAAACAATGCCCCTCTTCCCTTGCAGCTAGAGCACTGATTTTAGTATCGATGCTCCTCTGTAGTGATTTAGGGAGTGTTGTAGCACTCTGGTGCCTATATAACCAAAGTGTTGTTTTTTCCCTTTGTTGAAAAATTGTTGGATGTCCCTGCTAGGTGTGATTTTCTAGTTTTTCCTCCTGCTCAGGACTTTTTCTATCAGTGTGTGTCTTCTATAAAACTTGCAACCTATTTCTTTCTAAGATTTTTTAGTTCTTTGATTGGTTTTTTAAGGTATTTCCTTGTTTTAGAATCACTCTTCCTTTTGAGATCTTGAGTTGGTTTTTTGATACTTTCTCAATCATTTTATTGTTTTAAATTTTTCACAAGAAAGTCTAGAGATCTTTGGACTGTTCCATTTGGTCTTTGATTCGTATATTTCCAAGCAATTTTTCTTTTTTGAGTTTTGGTTTTCTTTTCGAAAACTCTAAATTTGTTTTTCTTCTTGTTTGATCACTGTGAGAGTGTTCTTTTTGTTTATATGATACTTGCTTCCAATTGTCTAAAACTACAAATAGTGAAATCCGGTTGGCATAAGAAGCTTCAAATCAAATCAATTAAAGTTCATATTTAAACAAAGATATATATTTTCATGATTGGATTTTGGATATTAGAATCAATTTTTGAATAGTTTAGCATTGAATTGGATTCTTGTTGAAAACAATTGCATGAAATTTATGCATTTTTGTGTTTGATAGTGAAAGAAAAAATTCTTCTCCTTCCAATAAATAGAAGTTCATTGAAAAAAATGTTTGTTTATCATTTTTATTATGATTTTTTGGGAATCCAGTCATAATATAATCAGTTTCAATCTCATTCACCTCTGAATAAAGAAAAACCACATAAATCATTGCTAATTAAAATTGATCTAGAAACTTTTTCTTTTTAGATTCTCCCACCAACATTAGACTAGGATTGGCACTTTGTATTAGGTTGTAAGTGAAACTCTCCAAAGCATTCAAAAAAAACATAGCATCTTGTGATAGGGAGAGAAAATCCAGTTTTAGTATAAGAATATCTAGGATCCCCCTCTCACACATGGGTTACGCATGAGATCGCATCAGGAGAGCCATGGAAATTATCCCTCCATGGTTTAACCATTCATAGTAGTAAGATCATATATTGGGGGTTCTTATTGAGGTCCAATTGTCTTCATTTGGTCTCGATGCTTCATGAATTCCAAATCTATTTCGGTCCTCTGGAGTTCTACCGGTCCACTTTTCCTCAACTCTCTTGAAGGATTTCAGACTTGTTATCCTTCCCAAACATTCGGACTAGACTGTCGACTATACCCACCCAGGGGCTGACTATGATTTGGTGTCTTTAGTAGCCATAATATTTAGGGTCTTTACACAAGGTAACAGTGAAGGGAAGTCTTCACTGTACCTAGAACAGATGGTGGTCAAACTCACTCAGGCTCCTTGGAGGGTAAATCCATGATTACTATGTGGAAGCTTGCACCAAGGCATAAGTTTGTTAAGAAGGTCACCATTGTAACTATTCCACCCACTCATATCCTAGCCCCTTCTCAATTTGATCATGTGATGTTGGATTTCATCACCAACTAGTACAGTCATTGAGAGAAGGTTTGTTTTCTTGTTGGTTCTTCTATATTTTTTAGTGTACTATGTTGTTGTTTTAATAATTTTTCAAGATTGAGCCTGTAGACGATAAAGGTCTTCGCAGATCATGTAGGATGCAAGGGTTTCCTCCTAAATAAGGCTACGAAACCTTACCTCCTAATTCAACAGACGAAATCTACCATGAAGAGTTAGAAAATCTCTCTGACACTGGGAGTGTTGCTACTCCTTTGTTAGAAAATTTGGAAAGAGTCTTGGTTACGGTTGAGGATCCCACTCCTCATACTACACCTGTGTCAGAAGCTCTTACTGAACCACTCTTGGTTCGATTAGATGTTTTCAGTAATATTATAGAATAAGAAGTCCCTTATTTTCTATTGAGACCAATTACCGAAACATATATGGGATCCACAGAACCAATTTTTAGTGATGACTTTAGGACCCCCGTTTGTCCTATTGACGTAGTAGATCCACATCAAACACATGCTTGTTCTATATGGAGGACTCCATTAGGACGTGATATTTATGATAATTTTGAATATATTTGACAACCTCTTAATCCTCATGACCCTCTTACCGTTGAGGCAGGACCATCCAATCAGACTATTGATTGTCCCATCAAACATGTCATCGATCCGGTTGTTACATCAGCACAAGTTTACCTCAATGTTGGAGTCATCACTTCTCATCATACACAAGGTACTTCAACTGTTCCTCCCACTTTTACACCTTTTCACACTACATCTCCTCATGTTCCACAAGATCCTATTGCAACACCTTTATAACAAAGAATGCAGACCCTTTCCAGACATACACAACCAAATGCAGGACATATCCCAACTAGGGGGAAACAACCATCTATTCGATCTATCCCTCCCAAGGGACAACCATCCTTCAATGACCCTACCCCTTGTGGGGGACAACCACCTTTGCATGTTCTTTATGGAGGACAACCTCCCTTTACTGGTCAAACAACAATTGTAAATTATCCTATGGTGGGGTGGCAACCTTATTTCTCCAGAAACCCTTCACGATATTGGGGAGTACCTTTAGGAGGTACTTTTAATCAACCCTACCATGGGGGGATATCATACCATAACTCAAAAGGAGGAGTATCAAATCTCATTCCTTCCAGATTATCTTTTGGACAACCTTATTCAGGTGCCCTAAATCCTACCTAGGGTCCTCAAGCACAACAACATTATTCTCCCCAAGGGTCTAATGTTTATCCTCCCCAAGGGGCTAATGTTTTCCCTCCTCAGGGAAAAACCATTTACCCTCCTCAAGGGAAAATTGTTTATCCCCCACAACTGAATCAACCAATGTATACTCCTTAGAATCAACCCAGTTTCACCCCGCTCATGAACGTTCCTCAACAATCATTGAATCCTACCTATACTAGTCATCAACAACCATATATGGGAGGGCCTACTAGGTACAATTATCCACCTCAACCAGTTTATGGCCCAACTGGTGTCCCTATTCCACACCAGTATCACCCTCAGTTTAACTGACAATTACCCTTCCTTGCCACTATGGATCTACCAGACTTGTCTCGGTTGATAAATGATCCCATATTGCATTTTCCTTTTTGTCCAGTAATTCTTGCTAAATTACCTTCTGACATCCCCAAATTTGACAGTAAACCTGGAGAAGACCCAAACAACCATGTGATGACATTCCATCTATGGTGTTCATCAAACTCATTAATGGGTGATTATATACATTTTCATCTCTTCCAGTGCACACTCATGGGCTCTACATACAAATGCTACATTGAACTTCAACGTGGTTCTTTTCAAGATTTCAACTCCCTCGCTATGGATTTTCTCACGCATATTCAATTAACCATCCATTATGACACGGGTACTAAAATTTTAACCTCCCATTGTGAAATGAACTCTGTGCATATCTCTGATCACATTCATGAGTGGATATGATGGCGAAGGTTGATTAAAGAGACCATTCCTGACCAGCTATTGGAAAAGTGGTTTACTAAATATCTTTTACCCCCGATTACTCATGACGTCTCCATGGGTGGTGTAGTCACTGAGGAAGAATCCATTTCCCTATCTGAGTACTTAGATTTGGTTTACCCATATGAGTACTTTGTATGATTTGATTCCAAATGCTACCCATACACCTACTGATCCATCCAAACTTTCATCCACAAAACATGCAGATGCAGTTATCGGTACTGTCAAACCTAATCTACATCACAGTCGACTGGAATAGTAAATCTCTTTGTTTCCACACTCGTTACCAGTTTGACTTCACTCTCCTCTACATCCCTCCTGACTCAAATCTATGAGGTGAGTGTAGCTCAATATGCCTCTTCACAAAAATCTTTAGGTAACAAGAAAAAAACCAATAATAATAATAATAATAATGAACATCCCAAAACACAAAATCCACCACCTGCTACTGAAAATAAACCATAGAGAAAACTGAAATTCCCATGTCTTATTTGTGGTGAAGATCATTTCACCCCAGACTGTCCATATCACGACGAAGTTGAAAAACTTTTCAAAGATAATTCCCAAACCGTCGTTTTAACAAGCCCTTTCCTTGGAAGCAATCCATGGTTTCTCAAGCACTTTCCCCTCCCACGGGGGTCGGTTTGATCCATTATCCTAGTGATTAATCCTCGACGAGTGCTCATATTTATGTTTTCATTGGGATTGATTTAACCACCCGCACCACCACGTATGACACACTGACTAAACCTGATAAAGAAAAGGTCACTAATGGTATCCCACCGGATCCATCTCCTTCCTCTGTTGGTCCTCCATCTGTTAGTCCTTGTTGGCCCTTGGTCATGTATTAAGGAAGAAAGCGAAAATTAAGGAAGAAGAAGAACAAAGTATGAAGTGTGCAGAAGGAACAAAAACCAAGGAAGGGTCAAAGTGGTTAAAGAAGAATAAAGGAAGGAACAAAGTAAAGGAAAGAAATTCATTGAAAGAGAAGATCAAGGAAGGAAAAGAAGCAAAGAATATATATCATGGAAAATTCAAAAAGCAGAAGAATATACTAATGGGTGCTTTGGATCACCTCACAGATAAGAAGGAAGAATAAGTCAACGAAGTCCTTAAAATGCAGGTTACGTGGACCTAGGGTTTTGGCCAAGGATGATTTTAAGGATGGAAATTTATTTTAAAATTTAGAAACATTGGCGAATTTTACTAATCCTTCAAATTCCAATTATAAATGTTTGGCTATATTTTTGTAAAAACATTCAAATTTCTAAGGATTTTATATAGTTTGTATAAAATTTTGGCTATTTTTAAGGTAAAATAATTTTATCTTATAGAATTTGGGCGAATCGTTTTTAGAATAGCTAATCTTTTTTTTGGAAAAACCATGGAAAATTAGCCCATGAGTGAAATTTAGCCCCTAAAATCATCCCTAGTTTTGGCACCTAGGGTTTTGACACCTAGGGTTTTGGCACCTAGGATTTTGACACCTAGGGTTTTGGCACCTAGGGTTTTGGCACCTAGGGTTTTGGGTTTTCTAAGATTCATGGAATGTATAAATAGAGGTCTAGAAGAGTTGAGAGGATACAGAGGCGATAGTGGTGTTGAGATGTAAAGTGTTATGATTTAGGGTATTCTTTTATTTTGGGTCTTCAGTTGGGTGAGAAGATCTACTCTGCAACTGGGTGCACAGGGATAGGAAACAAAAAGGAAGAGAGAGAAGGATCTGCAGTTGAGTGCATAGATAGAACTACATATTTTCATCTACTTAAGTAATAAACATAGTTTTGTGGACGTATCCCTAGGGAGAGGGTGAACCATGTAAAAAATTGGTGTTCCATGTGGTTGATGCTTTGTTATTTGCTATCTTTTATACTGTTATTGCACTACTATTTTCCCCTATTGAAGATAGAAGATATAAATTACTTCGCGAAGTTGAGCATAATACGGTTAAGAATATCTGTGTTATTTTATGTTGTTGTTTTGGAATCATCTTCCATCTCCTCTAGTTGTAGACACTTGTGGCCTGCAACCCCCCTATTGCTACTTTGGGTGAGACTTCATCTGCTACATAGGTGTTGTTGTAAGGGCCAATAGTTAGGGTTTGTTGGTGCACTTTTAGAGTTGAACCCTGGGTGTTCCCTTGTGCCAACAAATGGTTTCATTGTCAGGACTCACGTTGTTAACTTGAAGGTAGTCTGCATTGAAAGATGAGGTGGAAACTATCAAGTTCAACTAATATCATATGAACCTCATGGTGAGGAACCCAATGTCATTATTATTACTACATGAGGTGTTTTCATAGGAGAAGATAGGGTGACCCTAGGAAATACTAGATATGGATCAGGGATTAGAAGATCTTTAGAGAAGGCACAATTTTTTTATCCAAGGAAAGAAAAACATACTTTTGAATAATCAAGAAGTGAATTTGTAGGTGAACAGACTTCTTCATCTTGGGAACAACCAGAAGTAACAGAATGTGAAATGCCTCCAACATTTGATCAATCTACCCCACCTAAACAAGGAAAAGAGGTAAGAAATCTTGTGGACTTCTTGTATACTTGTATTGATTTGATTAAAGATGAAAGAGTTGTACAAGAACTACAACACTTGATAAGACAATATGAAATTATAAGATTAGATCCTCTGCTGAGTAGAGATGTGAATCAAGTATCTAGAAAAAGGAGGACAAGCAAGAAAATGAACCTTAGTGCTTAGATTGGAGACTACGACATAGACTATGTGGTTCTCTACCTAGGATCATAAGTAAATGTTATGATGAAGAAGACTTGGGAATTGATGAGAAAACCTAAATTGATTTACTCTCCTATTAGGCTCAGGATGGCTAGTTAGCAAGTGGTGAGCCGCTTTGGAATACTAGAGCATGTCCCTATGGACATCGACAAAGTGAGGAAATTTGCAAACTTTGAAGTGATCAAGATTGTTGATGACAACTTTCCCTATCCTTCATTGTTGGGTATTGATTTGGCTTTCAACAATTTGACTGTTGTTGACCTGAAAAAGAGAAGAATGAAATTTGAAGGTGATGGCCTTAGGTTCATTGCACTCTTAACCCCAATGAAGGTCGCAGATACACAAAATCTATAAGAGAAGAAGACCGTGCCTATGATCTAGAGAACATCTATAAACTGATAGCAGGACAACATGATTATACTAATCCTACAACAAATGGAAATCTAAGTTGGAGAAGTGAAAATGGATGCTCCTCAGATCCAGAAGAAGCATTGGAAAAATGGCAGAATAGAATGTATGAAATCTCTACATGGAGTTGTGCCAGATTGACTAAGGCAGTTCACTGGATTGGCACAGAAGTAAGTAATATTTCGACATTGGATGTCTTGAATAATTTAGAAACATTTCTATTTGAATTTTAAGAAATTGTACCAGTACAAAAGAGGTTGTTGGCACTAGATGAATCCTTGAAAGAAATGTCAGCTAGATGGTGGGGAACACACAAGAAGAACATCGCAGAGTGGGTACAATGTTGCACCTTATTGACAATGCACTTTTCAGACCAATTTGAAGGTTGTGAAGTTTGATACAAAGGTCATATTTTTCCTAAATATCATGTGTGAAGTTGTGAGAAATCATGGAGCAACATTCCTAAATAACAGTGGGTAGATAAATTCATTAACATCGTAGATACTATGCCTATCAACTGGTATCTTCAAGCAGAACTATGCTTAGTCACTACAGATTGGTATGATATGACCCATAACTTTATCGATATGTTCCTACTTGAAATTACCCCATAGTAGATCAATCTTTACAAATTATAAGACAGAAGGTTTTTGAGGAGGCATCTAACCCCCCTCTTGAACAAGAAGAAGATGAATGGATTGCATCTCTTCAATGGTTACAAGGTTCTTATAATATTAATGTTGATGAGGATTATGACCCTAGGAATGGGAACATTTCAGAAGATGAAGGAAAAAGAGAGATAGAAGGGCTAGGGATTGAATTACTTTTTGTTGGGAAGCCTATTAAAATTAAGAAGGTTAATATTGGAAAAGAGAAAGCACCTAAGTTGGAAAATTTTGGATATTATTGGGATGATGCTACTATTAGTAAGATTACAGAACTATTTCATGAGTATCAAGACTTGTTTCCAACCAATTTCATAGACATGAAGGGAATTAAAGGGCCCATGGGAGAAATGAAGATTCCTTTGAAAGCAGATGCAAGGCCTATCAAGAAAACACCCTATAGACTGAATCCCAAGTACAAGTAGAAAGTTAGTACTAGATTAGATAGAATGCTAGTGCAAGACCAGAAGACAAGAGAAATAATAATCTGTGTAGATCTAAGGAATTGAATGATGCTTGTTTACATGATCCATTTCCTACACCTTTTACTGATGAAGTTCTAGATAATGTAGGAGGACATGAAGTTTATTCATTCACAGATGGATTTTAAGGCTATCACCAGATCAAAATTGCTAAGGAGGACAAACATAAGACTACATTTGCAACATAATGGGGTTCTTTTCAGTACACTGTGATGCCTTTTGGTTTGAAGAATGCACCAGACATCCTTTCCAGGGTGGTGGTCGAAGCATTTAAGGAATTTTTACATAGGTTTTTGGAGGCATACTTTGATGACTGAACCATTTTTAGTCTATTGAAAAATCACAATGAATGTCCGAGACTAATGTTGGATAAGTGCAGGCAATGTCAGATTTCCCTAAACTTGAAGAAGTGTATTTTCTATTCACCTTTTGGAGTGTTTTTAGGACACATTGTTTGTAAGCAGGGGTTGTTGGTAGATCCTTCCAAGATTGATATCATTGTTGATCTACCTCCTCCTACTTCGGTTAGACAGTTGCACACTACATTGGGACACACTGGATACTACATAAAGTTTATTAAGGGTTACGTACAGATAACAAAACCTATGGAGAATCTATTAAAGAAGGATAGTAAGTTTCAATGGACAGAGGAATGCTAGCAGAGCTTTGACACATTAAAGCAGAAAATTTTCACTACGCCTATTTTATTTTTCCAGATTGGAGCAAGGAATTCCATGTTCATGTCAATGCTTCATCCATTGCATCAGGAGAAGTTTTAGCATAGCCAGGTGCAAGATATATTGACAACCCTATATCCTTTGCTATCAGGAAGATTTCTACATCTGAAATGAATTATATTATCACTGAAAGAGAAGGATTAGCTATGGTATATGCGTTGCAGAAGTTTAGACACTACTTGTTGGGAGGTCATTTTAAAATGTTTACTGATCATTTTGCATTGAAGTGCTTAGTCAAATGCCAGTGTTGGGGGGAAGAATATGCAAATGGATTTTATTATTCCAGGAGTATGACTTTGAGATTGTGGTCAAGCCAGGGAGAATGAATAAGGGACCTGACCACTTATCTAGGTTAGAACATGGAGAGGAACCTACCAGTTTGGATGATACACTACCAGATGCATAGTTGTTGGCCATTAGGAAATTCGATGATCACTTCACTGAGATAGTCTAGTTCCTGTCCATTGGAATGGCACCTCACAAGTATATAGTTATTCAAAAGAAACAGTTGGTAGTCCACGCTGTATATTTTCAACTTATTGTTGGATAGTTATATAAGATGGGATCAGATGAGATCTTAAGAAGATGTGTTATGGAGTCAGAAAGACCATTGATTCTTGTAGAATTAGATGAAGGCATCGGAGGAGGATATTATATAGGGAAATAAACAGTGTAGAAGGTTCTCAAAGATGGCCTTTGGTGGCCCACTTTACATAAGGATGCTAAAGAATACTACAAAGCCTCCAATGTATGTCAAAGAGTAGGTAAGCCTTCTAGAAGGGATGAGATTCCTTTAGCACCTCAATTAACTTTACAGGCATTTCAGAAATGGTCTATTGACTTTGTGGGACCTATCAACCCACCAGGAAAGCATATGACAACTCGATATATCATCACTGCCACAGAGTATTTGACCAGATAGGCAGAAGCAAGAGCAGTGATCTTTGATGATATCATAACCATATTTGGATGCTCGAAGATCCTTATGAGTGATCAAGGCACAAACTTCATTAAAAAGAATATTTAAGCCTTGACTAAGGAGTTCTAAGTTCACCATCATAAGAGCACACCATATCACCCTCAGGTGAATGGTACAGTCAAAGATTTCAATAAAATTTTGGAGACAACATTGACTAATATTTGTAGTGTTAATAGAGATGATTGTGATTTGATAATTTCCATAGTGTTATGGGATTATCGAACTACCTGCAAAAAGTTAACAACACATACTCCATTAAAGTTAGTTTATGGCCTAGAAGCAGTGGTACCTATGGAATGTTTGGTTCCTAGTTTAATAATTGCAACATTTACAGGTATGGATGACACCAGCATTGTTCAAGACAGGATCACACAATTGATGGAACTAGAGAAAGACAGTTTCATTGCAGGATTTAATCGACAGGTACAAAAAGAACAAAAAAAGGCTTACCATGACAGACATATCAAGAAGAAAGCATTTAAACAAGGATATTTGGTACTTTTATATGACAACAAGTTTATGAAGCATCCAAGAAAGTTTAGGACACATTGGCTTGGGCCATTCGAGGTTGTCTATGTTACATAAGGTGGATCTGCACAGTTGAAGAATCTTAATGGAGAATGGAAGGATGGTTTGGTAAATGGGAGCCGGTTGAAGTTGTATTGTGACAACCAACTACCTCGCAGCTCTTAGTAAAATCAAAGGAATAAGGTTCTAGGTACCAGATTCATTTGAAATTGGGTACCAGACACAAAAGATAAAATCTACACATGATAGGGAGGGACAGACCAGAAAGCATAGGCTACTCCACACAATCTGCAGTTGAAGTAATACAAAGGGCTCAATCCTACAATGACTCGGGATGGGTCACATGTGAGTGTTGGGGGGTTGTTGTCCCTTGCTCATGTATTAAGGAAGAAAGACAAGATTAAGGAAGAATACAAAGTATGAAATGCATGAAAGGCACACAAATCGAGGAAGGGTCAAAGTGGTTAAAGAAGAATAAAGGAAGGAACGAAGTAAAGGAACGAAGTAAAGGAAAGCAAGTTGTTGAAAGAGAATATCAAGGAAGACAAAGAAAGAAAGAAGATAGATTGTTGACATGTCAACAAGTGGAAGAAGATACTAATGGGTGCTTTGGAGAACCTCATGGAGAAGAAGGAAGAACAAGTCAATGAAGTCCTTAAAATGCGAGCTATGTGGACCTAGGGTTTTGGCACCTATGGTTTTGACACCTAGGGTTTTGGCACATGGGCTTCGTTCCATGGTTTTCTAAGAGTCATGGAATGTATAGATAGAGGTCTAGAAGAGTTGAGAGGATATAGAGGTGATAGTGGTGTTGAGATGTAAAGTGTTATGATTGAGGGTATTCTTGTATTTTGGGTCTTCCTCTGGGTGCGAAGATCTACTCTTCAGTTGGGTGCACAGGGATAGGAAACAAAGAGGAAGAGAGAGAAGGATATGCAGCTGAGTGCACAGATAGAATTGTATATTTTCATCTACTTAATCAATAAACACAGTTTTGTGGACGTATCCCTAGGGAGAGGGTGAACCACATAAAATCTTGTTGTTCTATGTGGTTGATGCTTTGTTATTTACTGTCTTTTATACTATTAATGCACTGTTATTTTTCCCTATTGAAGACATAATATATAACTTACTTTGTGAAGTTAAGCATAATAATGTTAAGAATCTCTAGGTTATTTTACGTTGTCATTTTGGAATCATCTTGCATCTCCTCTAGTTGTAGACGCCTGTGTCCTGCAACCCCCCTATTGCTACTTCGAGTGAGATTTCATCTGCTTCACAAGTGTTTCTGTAAGGGCCAATATATAGGGTTTGTTGGCACGTTGTTAGAGTTGAACCCTGGGTCTACCCCTATGCCAACAGTCCTCCATATAGGTCACTTCAGATAGAGAAACCTACTTTCGACTCTATTTTACACCCTCCCAATAGAACTATTTGCAATTCAACTTTCAATCCTACTTCACGTGCCGTCCAAAACTACAACATTGTTGAAGATTTGGCTTAAGCACCATGTGCTATGTCTTCTCTTGAAGTTCTACAAAATTTCCCAAGTCAACATAGAACGCTCTTGGCTGCCATTGGTGCCATTAATACCGAGTCATCAAATAATATCACGTTTAACCTCAACAACTTCAAGTCATGCCTTTCTCACCAGCCTGTTTTTCAAATTGATGTTGTTGTTCATAACCAACACATTCACCACACCATATTGGATGAGGGAGCTTCCACTTGTGTCATGTCGTTAGCTCGTTGGAAATGATTAAAATAACCTACGCTTAACCAATCCCCAACAATGTTATGAGCATTGGACATGCGAGGTATTTTTCCTCACGGACTCTTGTAGTCCTTAGTCGTTCAGTTGGGAGGTAAAACCATCTTTGTTGATGTAGAGGTAGTATATTCTCCCCTTGATTACAAATTGTTATGAGGAAGAAGTTGGTTTTATGCCATGATTTTCATCGCTTCATCGGTGTTTCGATGTGTACAATTCCCTCATCAAGAAAAATTTGTCACTATCGACCAGTTAGATTATTGTACACCCGACGCTCACACTCTCGCCACCAAAATTATTCCTTTGTTGGGAGATACTAAGATCACTTATGAAAGCATTGGTGTAGGTATTTTAAAATATTCTTCCCTTATGGTTACTTTCCCTACATCACTTCCTCCTACCACACAACATATTTCCACAATCAATATGATTTTGACTATGGCCTATTAGTCTTTAGAATCATCTGATCCTTGGGTTGTGCCTAGTCCATTGGCATTCTATGCATTGGGTGACGCTATGCCACTTAGTCCAGCTAAGGCTGCATACGATGCTAGCCAACTTACCTCTCCCTCCTTGGATGACCAACATCTATTGGCATCCAACACTTATTCATTTCCATCTTGGTTAAATTCCTTGTCCTCTGCTTTTGACTACATTTACTAGATTTTTCCATCAGATGAATCCATTATGGAAATGATTAGTATCAACGAGGTACCTTGGGATGACAACCATCATCAATCATATTTTCTTCCTAGTCTAGAATAAATTCAGGAGGATATACACTCTATCTCCCCCCCGATGTTCTTTATTCTCCCCAATCTCCTATACTTTCCCAGGATACTACCTCAGAGGGGAATTTAGGCAACATCTCTTCTACCGTCGCTATTGATATCTCGATCAAAGAAGGTATTGTGGAAAATTTTCATCTCGGTGCTAATTGTTTGCCCAAGGAAGTGGCATCTTTCACCACTTTATTTAAATAATTTTGCGATGTCTTCACTTGGAGCTATGAGGAAATGCCCAGGATCGATCCTTCGATCATTGTGCATGAAATAAAAAATTTCCCAGGAGTTAAACCTGTGCGACAAAAACTTCGTCCAGTTCATCCTATGAAAACTGCGGTCATAAAGGTAGAAGTTGAAAAACTGTTAAAATTTGGCTTTATCTATCCTGTCCCCTTGACAGAATGGGTTTCTAACATCGTTTTGGTTGCTAAAAAAATAAGGAACCATTCGTGTCTGCATCTATTATAGAGATATTAACAAATATTTTCCCAATGACAATTACTCCACACCCTTCATCGACCAAATCATTGATAATTATGCTGGAAACGTTATTTTCTCTTTCATGGATGGATTTTCAGGATATAATGAGATTGACATTCTACCCTCTGATCAACATAAGACAACCTTCATCTACCCATGGGGAACATTCTCTTATCGGAAACTACCTTTTGGTCTCAAAAATGCTGGTGCCACTTTCCAGTGGGCCATGTCATATGCTTTCCACGATATTAAACATATTGTGGAACCTTACCTCGATGATTTACCTGCCCATTCATATAATCGATCAAACCATATTGGTCATCTATGGGACATTTTTCTTCAATGTTGGTTCTACCGTATCCATTTGAACCCCCACAAATGCATCTTTGTTGTTGAATTAGGTCGACTCCTTGGTTTCGTTGTCTCCAAATATGGGATTAGTGTGGATCCATTAAAAATCGAAGCTATTATTTCTTTAACTCCTCCCAACAATCTGACCCAACTATAAATTTTGTAAGGGAAAGAAAACTTTCTTCGTCATTTTATATGTAATTACGTCAAGATTACTAAAGGATTTATGTGATTGTTGCAGAAAGATACTCCTTTCATCTAGGATGACACTGCTCAATGATATTTTGATGCTATTAAGCATGCATTGACCCATACAACTCTTTTTCATCCTCTGAATTATGCACGAGACTATATCCTTTATTTGGCAACCTTTACTTCCACTATCACTATGGTGTTAGTTCAAGAGGACTCTAACGATGACGAACATGTGATATACTATCTGAGAAAGAGTCTATCCGGTCCCGAGCTCTGATATTCACATGTTGAAAAGTTGGCTCTGGTCGCTATCATTTCCATCCAGATATTTCACCATTACATCCTGTTATGCACTACCACAGTCATTACGAACTCGAACCCCATTTATCATATTCTGACACATCAAGTTCTTGGGGGAAAATATTCCAAATGGATCGTTATTCTTCAGGAATTTGATCTTGAGTTTGCCAAATCAAAAGCTAAAAAGTCATTTCTTTTTGCATAACTTATATGCGATCTTCCCCATGATGATGAATACACTGAGCCCAGTGATTCTCTTCCCAATGAAGCTTTTGTTCCTCAGTAGCATGTTTGACCCATGGAATGGAGATATTATTATCTATATTCAAACCCAACATTTTCAGCCCAATCTCTCCCTTGAAGAACGTCGTTGTATTCACCACCATTCTAAACGCTACCTTATCATCGATGACACTTTGTATCACCATGGTATTGACACTATCCTACAATGTTGTTTAACTCATGATGCGGTTGAATGTGTTCTAAATGACTGTCACCTTGGAGCATGTGGCGGTCACCTTTCTGGGATGGCTACAACTCATAAAATCTTGCATGCCAGTTAATTTTGGCCCTCCATATTTAAATATTATATTGAATATTTCAAATGATGCCCACCCTGCCAAGTTTTTCATAAAAAGGCATGCACCCACCCCACTCCACTACATCCTATTGTCTACATCGACTCCTTTTCCAAATGGGGCATTGATTTTATGCAATGTAACCCTACCTCAGTCGAGGGGCACAGTTATATCATTGTTGTCATTGATTATTTCACAAAATGGTTTGAGGCTATGACTAATTTTATTAATTATGGTTGTACTACAACTCTCTTCATATTTAACCACGTCATCACTCACTTTGGTGTTCCACAAGCCATTTTCCCTAATCATAGTTCACATTTTCAAAACCAGATGATGAGTGAGTTACATGTCAGGTTGGGTTTTCTCCATGAGAACACATCCCCCTATTATCCTCAAGAAAATGAACAAGTTGAAGCTATCAACAAAGTCCTTAAAACCATGATCCAACGCATGGTGGTGGAAAACAAAACTTTTTGGAATTTGGAACTCTTCTCCTCCCTCTGGGCTTCCTCCACCTCAGTGAAACTACAACTGGATTTACTCCTTTCTAGTTGGTATATGGTGTTGAAGTAGTATTACAAATCAAGTGTAAAATTCCTTCATTGAAATTCATAGTAGAACTTATGCCTCACACCTCTGCTGAAGAGGAACAATTCCTATATCTGACTAGGTTGGAGGAAACACATCACGATGCTAATGTCATTAACGAGATGTATCAAAAATGAATGAAGAGTCAATATGAAAAATTCATTCAACCTCATACTTTCGTAGAAGGAGACCTAGTCCTCGTTTATGACTAGGCTCACGATAAGCTAGGTACATGAAATTTAGAACCTCTATGGCATGGACCCCACATCATAAAACATGTATTACATAGAGGTTCCTACAATCTAGTTGAATACAATGGAATATCTCTCGATGAACCTTGGAATGGGATTTACCTTAAGACGTATTATGCATAGAACATTTGGCATATATGCTTTGTATACTATTGTACTATAGTTTTGTTTTGGTGTGTCTTTTTCTCTTCCATATACGAGTTTATCTTGACAAAGTGGCTCATCTAGCCAAGCTCAATCCAATCCAAGCTAATCCCAAAAGTTCCAAATCTCATCTCATCCAAGCCAACTTTCTCCATGAGATATCCTCTCCTTTTATAATATGAAGAGGATAAGGTGAGGAGGTTAGTATGATCCCACCAAATCATGAAAGAGAGTAAGATCCAAACCATTCAGATGCCACCTCACCATGGAAGTTTCTCCTTCTAGAAGCATCGAGAAGATGCTCGTTTTTCCCACGTATGAGCATTCTCGCACCCTTCTTATAGAGAAACCTGCAAACCTCTTGCAGCCTAGCTATGGTGCATCCTACGATAATCATGGATTCTTGCACCCTAGGCATAGTGCAGCAAGCGAAAATAATCTTTAATAGGGTTTTCATAAAGGAAAATGCAACTTCTTTTCTCAGGAAAAGTTCTTCTTCCTTCTTTCTTCAAGAACTCAAGCCACTAACCCCTCTGAAGACTACAGATAGGTTTACATCATTAATGGTCATATGGATGAAGAAAATAATGTGTAACAAAGAGCCCCCCAAAGTATGAAGTTAGAACAGGGTGATAGCTGAAATACTTTTTCGAGTGTGTGTAGGGAACAACGAATAGTAGGTCGAAAACCTGCCAACAAACAAGGAAATACAGTAAAATAATATATCATCATTGAGGTAGGAATTGCCATACTCATAATACAAATGACTCAAAGCATAAATGTCGACATGCGAAGATCCATGTCAAGTAAGACAATTCATGGCCACCAAACATACACTGTGGATCCATGCTATTATCACTGAAATTTCGTCCGCACATGGCGACAAGAACTCCACATCATCAAAACA
>CBVK0100485605.1:0-18367 GCA_900067695.1 Picea abies
TGACAAGTGTCAACCTTATGCCAAGACAACCATATGCCATGTGTCAACATTATAGCACCTCTAAGAGGGTTGCTTAGGGCAGTTGTAGTGGCCAACTTAGGAAGGTTGCTTAAGAGGGTTGCTTAGGGTGGTTGGAGTGGCCAACTTAGGGGGGATGCTTAGGGTGGTGGTATGACAATTTTTATACAACTGTCAAACAATTCTAAGACAACAATTTAGGGCAGCCTCTAGAAGAGACAAAGGAAGTGACCTTTGGGAGCATTAGGAGGTGGCTCTTGGGAGCTTTAGGAGGTGTTTCTTTGGAACATTAGGATGTGACTCTTGGCAACCAAAGGAGGGCAGGTATGGCAATTGTTATACAACTATCATACATTCACAGGGGGTTGCTTAGGGCAGCCAAACCAACCTATAAAAAGGGGCATTCACTTATTAATGATACGGCGACCACCGAGATCTACACTCTTTCCCTACACGACGCTCTTCCGATCTCACATGGCAATTGTTATACAACTATCATACATTCACAGGGGGTTGCTTAGGGCAGCCAAACCAACCTATAAAAAGGGGCATTCACTTAACATTTATATACCTTTGTTTTGCAGGAGTCTTATGCTGTGGCAAGGAATCTATTTGCTAATGTACTTTGATGGTATATGATTGATATCTATTGGAATCATTTGTTGGAGTCTTCTACTGGTATATGGAAGCTAGTTGTTGGAGTATACTGATGAGACAAGCACTCTATTCTGGCTGAAGTCTTATATTGTTCCTTGTTGATATAAGGTTGCTACAAATACTGTGTTAAAGTTGCCATAAGTCTAATATAGCAAGAAGGAAAGTCAATTATCTTTTAGTGATTTTGTCAAACTGTTATTGTAAGTGTTAGTTCAACTATTTGTGAAGTTTGTAAGTATTGAAACTAAGGTATTGTTTCATCCCTCTCAGTCCTAGCTAGTTACTCTAAAGTCTTGTACTGGTATTGTACTTTATTGAAGAATCTAAAGAGAAGTTTTGGCTGGGTTTTCTACCCCAAGAGGATTTCATAGGGTATACTTATGTTCTCTCTATGATTGTCTCACTTTCAGTGATCCTCATATATGCAAATGTATTGGTATGTTGGTTGTATGCTATAATTTTTTAAAATTTACCTACATGCATCAATTTTTCAATAGGTGAGATGCCAAGAGGTAGAGATCATTTGTGAGATGCCAAGGTAGAGATCTTTGGTGAGATTCCAAGATCAGGATCTTTGGTGAGATGCCAAGATCAAGGCTTGGATCAAGAAGGAATTTGATTCAAGGAGATCTCGGATAGGTGGAGATGGACTTCCATCTAGAGATCATACATGTCAAGTAGATCAAAGTCAGAGGTCACTTTTGATGGCCAGGGTGAGTGATGCTTTCCTATGTAAGAGGGAGTGTTGAGTTTTGGGTACCTTGGAAAGTGGCCCCCTTGTGTTTGTGAGTCTCTAAACACAAAGGGGGAGACTATTACCCTACTTTACTTTATGTTCTAATTTCACTTTGACTTGGGAGATTTAAGTCAAAAGTGAAATATGTCACTTAAGTCATAAAGTGACAATTAATTCACTTTGTAGGTGAATTAATAGACATAAAGCGAACTAAGGAAACTTGAGAAAGTGGGTTTTCTAAGTGATATTTTTTAGATTAAATCTCACCCAATGATTAGACTTGGCTAGATTGAATCTAGGCCATTGGTCGTTTAGGTTTGACCAAAAAGAGGTTAAAGGAGGCAAAAGGGTAAGGATGAGGCTCATTGTTCACTTGCTCACTTAAGAGATTTGGGTGAGGAGAAAAATAAGTGAAGAGAAGAGAGAGTGAGGGTTTGGAGGTTTAGGTACGTTCTTGAGGAGACGAGGGTGCACATGACTTGGAGTAAGATCTAGCTTGGAGGAGGCACTTGTGAGTGACAAGGGCACAAGAGTTAGAGGAGTTACACCTTGGAGCACAAGCATTCATGGAGGGTGCAAGGCTAAGAGAGGGTGGGCACTAGGAGGGTGCACATCAAGCTTAGTAGGGGCATACTAGAGTGTGGGAGCCTTGAGTTAGAGGGTGGCTTGTTGGAGTGGGGGCGCAACCCAAGCACAAATGGGTTTCTCATATATTCAAGCAAGCAAGGAACTTCAAGAGGGTGCAACACATCATCCAACAGGCACATATGAGAGAGGGAGTATTCTTCAAGGGATAGCAGGCACAAGATTTGAGGGACTCCACTACAAGCTTGAGGACAAGCTTGTATTGTATCAAGTTCCTTGTGTATTTACTTGTTGTAACTTTTGTTTTGAGATCTCCAATATATATCTGTCTCTCTAACTGGTTTTCCCCTAGGGGGTTTTTCCATGGTCATGTTGACCAAAAACATGAAGTGTTCTTTTGTCATGCATGCTTAGTTATTTTCATCCTAGTTTAGTTGTTAAAAGCTCCTAGAGGAGTGTTGTATGTTTTGAGGCTTATGCATGTGCTAACATTGGTTAAGAAAACACTTGCAAGGGCACCTTAAAATAGCATCCAATCATCAATTTGAAGGTAGTTTTGAGGCAGAGAAATATCAAAGTTGTTTGTTGTCCTAAAACAACAACAAGGACAGTTTCAGAACCTTGAACTTAGTGCCCAACAACAGGTCAAAGACAGACATGTTGGGCATCCTTTTAGTTCCTCGAAAATCTACATCAACCTCTTTCTCAACAGAAGTGCTAAACTCTGGGAGAATCTCAAAATGCCAGCCAAAATAGTGCATGTTGACTCTTAACCCACAAGATTTTCAAGGGTGAAAATCTAGGGGTTAACAATGGAAACTCAAGGAGATGGGATCCCCCTGTGGGATGTCGAGAACCATATGAATCTTTATATCTATAACAACACTACTCTGTGAGAACTTTGTAAGTTGTACCAATGATGCTCTGAAAATATATGTACCAAAATGTACCCTTGTAAATGTGTGGAAGGAAAGAAGACCCTGTAAGCTAACAAAGAAGACCTTGTAAGTTGACCTGTGATACCAAAGTCTGTCCAATGGGCCATGGAGCCAAATTAATATAACACCTCCCACTGATACACTAAAATACAAGGTGTCTCATCCAAATCCGCTACCTGCTACTATCCAATATGTACACTCCTCCCCGCAGTAAATGTGTTGATGTAGACACAAGGGAGCAAGTCACTTAATCAGATGTCAATACTGTAAACACATGTCAAGTGCGAAGGAACACCACCAATAATGCCAATGGGTCCTAAGGTATGAGTACAACCTGTAACTACGGAAAATGTTCTAAATTCGAACAATGAAAAGGATCATCCAATCAAGACCCAATGATACTTATCCTTGTCAGATGCAAGATAGTCACCAATGAGGCTAATGGCTACCAAGGTGCTCTACTTATGGGTCATCCGTAGATAATGTGTCGAAGTCGATACATGATGACCTACTGAAAAGAAGAGCAATGATGTCTCTCTTCTCTTGGCGCGAAGTGATAACTCAAGAAAAAAGAACCAGGTACCATATCCCTGTTGTTGGATGAGGGGAACTATTGACTCAAGGCATATGACTCAGTGATAAGAGATGAGGAGACATGACATAATATGACTCAAGACTTTCCTATCTCTCCTCAAACTACCCATCATAAAGGCTCAATGCTTTGGGAACATGAACAACGGAACCCCCATCCAGGCTCACTCTAGTGATAGACACAAAGACTCAGCACATGATAGATAGACATTCAAATTTTGACCCAGGAAAAGCACTAGTGGAAAGTCATTTATTCATGAAAGGAAAGACACACAAGACACGACCACATGTTGATATAACAAGGAAAAAATCAGCGACACTCATTCAAAAGATTGAAGTAAATACTAAAGGGAAAAGACACTGCAAGGAAAATGTAGATTGTTGTCCTAAAAACTATAAAAGTAAGCAAGCTTAACTGTTGGGAGAATCTCAAAATGCCAGCCAAAATAATGCATGTTGACTCTTAACCTACAAGATTTTCAAGGGTGAAAATATAGGGGTTAACAATGGAAACTCAAGGGGATGGGATCCCCCTATGGGATGTCGAGAACCATATGAATCTTTATATCTATAACAACACTACTTTGTGAGAACTTTGTAAGATGTACCAATGATGCTTTGAAAAGATATGTACCAAAATGTACCCCTGTAAATGTGTGGAAGGAAAGAAGGCCCTGTAAGATGACAAAGAAGACCTCTTAAGTTGACCTGTGATACCAAAGTCTGTCCAATGGGCCATGGATTCAAATTAATATAACACCTCCCACTAATACACTGAAATACAAGGGGTCTCATCCAAATCCGCTACCTGCTACTATCCAATATGTACACTCCTCCCCGCAGTAAATGTGTTGATGTAGACACAAGGGAGTGAGTCACTTAATCAGATGTCAATACTGTAAACACATGTCAAGTGCGAAGGAACACCACCAATAATGACAATGGGTCCTAAGGTATGAGTACAACTTGTAATTGCGAAAAATGTTCTAAATTCGAACAATGAAAAGGATCATCCAATCAAGACCCAATGATACTTATCCTTGTCAGATGCAAGATAGTTGCCAATGAGGCTAATGGATACCAAGGTACTCTACTTATGTGTCATTCATAGATAATGTGTCGAAGTCGATACAGGATGACCTACTGAAAATAAGAGCAATGATGTCTCTCTTCCCTTGGCGCGAAGTGATAACTCAAGAAAAAAGAACTAGGTACCATATCCCTATTGTTGGATCAGGGGAACGATTGACTCAAGGCATATGAATCAGTGATAAGAGACGAGGAGACATGACATAAGATGACTCAAGACTTTCCTATCTCTCCTCAAACTACCCATCCTAAAGGCTCAATGCTTTGGGAACATGAACAATGGAACCCCCATCCAGGCTCACTCTAGTGATAGACACAAAGACTTAGCACATGATAGACATACATTCAAATTTTGACCCAGGAAAAGCACTAGTGGAAAGTCATTTATTCATGAAAGGAAAGACACACAAGACATGACCACATGTTGATATAACAAGGAAAAAATCAGTCACACTCATTCAAAAGATTGAAGTAAATACTAAAGGGAAAAGACACTGCAAGGAAAAAGTAGATTGTTGTCCTAAAAACTGTTAAAGTTAGCAAGCTGAATTGCTGAAATGACAATGCAGAAAGGAAAAAGGAACTACCCTAGACCCAAAATTTTTACCTCAACGCTGCCATGATCATACTCAAAGGACCAATGTAACCATGTAGCCAAATGATCAGTTCGACAGGAAAGGTCAACAAAGTCTACCTTCCAGGGGGATCAATTGTGAAATCTCATGTCACCCAAAGATGCCTTGATGTACTTGCTAGTGAAGGAATAAATGAAGGCTACTAGTTGATTGTAGGCTTTTGGTTGGGATATAGAACATGGTATTTCAATAGTAATAAGCGTGAAAGCATGAGAGCTAAAACTCTTAGAATCTAGCTGCTGAAATACCTACATCATCTTGAGCTCAACTAGGTCATGATGAACTATGATATCCAAGTTATGATCAAACATAGAATCCCACTGAAGAACAAGATCCGATTGTTATACCATAGGTAAAGTGTAAGATATCATCCTCTGTCTGAACCAAAAGTGGCTCTTCCTGTTGTAATGGTATATGCTCAAACCGTTCCTTAACCACTACTGTGAAAGGAAAGGATGAAGCCTCTACTAGGATGGGCACAGGTGAAATCCCATGTTCACTGATCTCTACTTGGTTAACTTGTGGTTCCTCCACTTGAAACCTTTCATCCTCTTGAAAATTTTCATCTTCACTAATGGGAGGAACCAATGAACACTCTTGAGTATTCAAATCTTCACCTCATCTTCTTGGAACTCTACATGTGAATCAAATGGTGCAACTATTGGTTTTGGATCATCTAAACCTAAGCCATGATTATTGTAACACACCCATGGTGGGGGCGTCAAATTTTTTCTCTTCTTAGGAGAATCAAAACCCCCATTCAGGGTCTCTATTCCATTCTTCTCTTCTTGAGCTTTCCAGCCACGGTCTCCATGATCTGAACCGAGCTCAAAGCTGGCAGATATTCTCTCCCAAGTTCTTCGGGTTCTTCTATCCATATATACTCACATATGACTACGGGCTATGAACAGATGCCAAGATGACATGTGCCAAGATAACCACTGTGTGAATCCTCCAGAGTGACAAATCTCCGAAGTTCACAATCCGACGTCGTGTGTCCTTAGAGATTTTTGACGACCCTGATTCACTTCAGGACTTCGATGTTCGGGAGTTTCGAGCGCTCCAAAGTCTTTTCTCCCCGAAGTACTTTGTACCCAGAGTTACAAATCGAGTGCCAAGCGTCCCTCATGATCAACGATTATGATCTACTTCGGGACTTCAACGTTCGAGAGTTTCAAACACTCCCAAACCCTTTTTCCTCCGAAGTAATCTGTACCCGGAGTTACATATCGAGCACCATGCGTCCCTCGTGATCAACGACTGTGATCTACTTCGAGACTTCGACGTTCGGGAGTTTCGAACACTCCAAAGCCTTTTTCCTCCAAAGGACTTTGTACTAGGAGCTACAGATCAAGTGCCACGTGTTTTCCCCGATCAACAATCGATATCCGTCCTTTGCCCCACTTTAGGCGACTTGCAGTCAATGCTCCTCTGCGTTCTTTCTCCTGGAGTACCAATCATAAGAAGTGACGGATCTCACGCCATGCATCCTATTCTAATGGACGGTTATGATGAACTCTGATGCTCCGGCCTTCAGGAGTTCTCGTGCCTTTATTCTTCAATTCCTTCGGAGTAACTTTCACCCGGAGTAAATCTCCAGTCTCCACGTGTTTCGACAACGAACGACTAGGATTATTTCTTACCTTTGGAGATTCGGTCGACTTCTAGTCAAAGATCCACTTCCTTTCCCCCAAAGTTCGCACTGTAGAACTTCGTGATCTGCTAGCCCATGTCCCTCTCAGATCGACGGTCACGATTTAATTCAACAGTTCGGGCTTCAAGAGTTCTTAACTCACATGACCCCACTTTCCTCAGAAGTGGCTATTTTCCAAAATGGAAGATCTGCTGAGATCTGTCCTCAACTGACAGACAACTCAGACGAACTACAGCTCTCTGGCCTTCGAGAGTTCTTGTTCAACACATTCTCTTTTCTCTTGGAGTGACTTTCCTCCAAAATGGCAGATCTTCTGCCACGCGTCCCTTCCAAAGGACAACTGGAATGACTTCGGGACTCCAACCTTTGGAAATCCTCGTGCCTTCATACTTCGGTTCTCCCAGAGTGACTTCTCTCTAGAGTGCAGGATCTGACGACACCTGTCCCTTTGGCTTGGATGGCTCAGCTCTGCTTTGGCTCTTCGACTCTTCAGGATTTTTGTGATGTAAGCTCCTCTTTTCTCCTGGAGTCGGTCAACGTTGGGCTGACCACAACCTCAATATAACAATTTGAGGGCATCTACGTGACCCCATAGATCTACAACTCATAACTTTCGTTCAAGGTTCCCTTGGGTCCCAGTGTGTGCCACTTCGAGAACGACACCTGGCAACCCCGCCACTTGACACATGGGCTCCCACATGATCTCGACGTTAATACTCGCGTCCCCATGATCAAATGGTTGTGAGGGATCCAGAAGGATCCTTAGATCCACGACCCACATCAACTTCGGGGCTTAGTTTTTTTTTTGGTTACCAACCCTCTGTCCTCTTGAAGTGGTCAACATCAGGCTAATTATATCGTAGATCCAACGGTTGAGATAATTCCCAGGCATCCTTAGATCTATGGCCCAGACTAAATTCGAGACTTCGAGAGATTCACCTCCTGTGTGACAAATATGCTCAATTCGTCGAACCCATGAAATTTGAAGGGTTTTAAGGGTTAACGCCCACATTCCTTCTCCAGATTCGACGATCGTGAAGAAATTTGGCTCCTCTTGAACTAATCTGATCCATTCGTCTTTCAAAGAAAAGGATCTTTCCTTTCAGGGCTTGAAACTCGCTATTCTACCTGAGTTTTGTCAGCTTCTTAAGTACTTAGGTAATTTGTGCTAATTCTCATGAACTTAACACTTAGAGAAATACCCACACCTCTTGCGTTCCTTCATCAACTCTAGAAATTAAGGGGGGTTCTCGATCTATGCCCGCCTCATAGAGGCTCTTTGCATACATGCACTACCTCTCTTGAGCTTAACTGACCCCTTTCTTCAGAATGAATGGGAGTGTCGACATGCACACGTGAGGCTATGCCCAAAGTCAACAAATTCACAGTTCACTTATTTTAACTTGAGCCACCACAGGGCTTAGGAATTTACGTGTACGGGCCAAAGAATTTCTTGTTTTCTTAAATACACAATTAGGTAGAATTGAAGGGATGCAATATAACCATTAAGAAAACATGTCAATCCATGCAACATTCATAGGATATCCAACTTTAATTCACAGTTACCACTTAAATACACAGGATATGAGATTACTTATCTATTACAGGTGGTAACCAACTAATTGACTATGGGTGTTCATCCTTCCACCCAACCATAGGCTCAAAGGCATTCATTCTTAGCGGTCTGGCCACCCCTATGCCAAGCCATGATATCACCAGGGAATTTATGCCAATTCTCCATGTTCATTTCTCTTTCACATCTTCTGCGAGGTTTATCGGGTGCTTCCTCAACATCAAGCTCATGGCCTTCTGCTCAGGTCTCGTTCTCTGCACACTCTCATAGATTTTTCCTCTCTGTCATGGCCTTGACAAGGTTTATCATATGCTTTCTCAGCTTCAATCTCGTGGCCTTTGACTCGTTTTCCGCTAGAGTGTTCCTCACCTTCTCCACTCTTCTCTTTTCATTCTCTTACGTTCCTTGCACACACCTCCCTCCTATCTTGTTTCCTCTTGTCAGAAAGAAACTCAGGTCAATTTGGGTCTGTCAGACTCTGTGGTACTTCGGGCTGACCTTCTATAGCTAGACCATGCTTCCATTCATGGGCGTGGTTGAGGGTTCAACCACTGGTCCTTTTCTTATTAACTGTTCTCTTATCGTTTTCACATTCTTTCCTCTAGTGATATCATAGATAGTACTTTCAAGGCTTCACCCCCACAGTCAATTATTTGGCAATTACACAATAATACATTTACATTGTTCCCATGCCACAACATTGTAATCCTAATTAATGATTAATTTTAATTTGGGGGAAATGGGGGTGTTACAATTATCCTACTTCTCTTTGGGAACTTGGCATGGTACAAGTTGTGGTTCATCTTTAGAAACAATCGATAGTTGAAATTCATGGATTGGAATGAAACCGTAGGCTGCAATAAATTGTCCTTCCAACTAAATAGCAACAGGCTGGGCCTCATCCAGATTTTGAGTTTCCTTATGCCTAATAAAAATACCAAAAATACCATAAAATGCCTCACGATAATAATTTAAAGTGTAAGCATGATTAGGTCTTATGGTAGTAGGGATATTATAATAAGTATTGAAAAAATGAGCATTAAAATAAATGAAAATCTCATCCTCATTCTTTTTAATATTATCAAAAGCATTAATTAAGGAAAAGTAGTCCGTCGTATCCGCCCATGTTTCAGTAAACTTCTCTTGGAACAAATCCCATCCATCAATGGAGGTATTAGGAAGGGATTTGTACCACATTTGTGCCTCCCCCTAGAGGGTCGACGCAAACATCCTCATTGCCACATATTCGTCGACAAAAACATTCTCATCACCACATCTTTGTCACAACAAACATCCTCATCGCCACATCTTCACGTTCCACCTCAAAATCATCCAACAATTTTGAAAAAGAAGCCAAGTGATCCTCAACCGATTCTCTCGATCTCCTTGCGAACAAGCGTATGCATTTAAGCAATTTATGTGCAGGTAAGTCATGAGGATAATCTAGGAATGCAACAAAACTTAGTCGGTCAAAAGCAAAGAATCTCCACCTTACTGGTGGCCTCACAGTTGTGGCCATATTGTTAATCTTAGACAGAAAAAAACACAACTGCTACCCTATTAGCTCGAGATGAAAATAAAACTAAAGATGAATATGTCGAAGATACATTCACCATAGTGCTCAATATTCTTACCGACTTCAAGAGGATTTCTTGGTGAAATAATAGTCTTGTTCCATGAAAAGATGTTATAATTAATTCAAGCTCAAAACTAGACCTTGTTAGAGAATCAAAACCGAAAGATCTTCTTGTGTAAGTCCCCTATGGAGTCGTCCCTGTATCCTATGGAGTCACCAGGTGAGTAAAAGGGAATAAACCTGTTAAAATTAATGCAGTTGCAAGAGCCATTCTCCGGGAGGATGCCAAATACCCTAGTTGTGTTCTAGGTCTCCCAATACACTCTTGGGGTTCTTGGTATGGGACCAAGCAATTAGAGCCATGGAAAAAGACCCTAGTGAGGCCCCCTAGTGTATTGTTGGGGTTCTTGGTAAAGGGCCAAGCAGTTTGATGATATAAGTCCCTAGATGTGTTCTAGGGTCCCTGGATGTGGTATAGGGAATCCTTGCTCGGTGCTTGGATTGATCTTTGGTTGGGTACCTTGGTGGATAAGACCCTAGTCGTGATCTAGGGCTCCTAGTTGCATTCTGGGGTATCTTGGTCTAGGACCAGGCAATTTCTTGGTTAAGTACCAAGCCAAGATAACATGTGACCCTCTTCTCTCTCGGAATGATCTATGAGACTTAGGAGCAATTAAGAAGAAGGGCATGATCACATCATCGACATTCCTCTTATGCCAGGATGATAAAATATTATAAGTTATATCATGAGACTACGTGGACATTCTGCCATTAAAGAATAACTTACCTCCTTGAGTTATGTCTCCCTTAATTGTTGTGTGGGTTTTTGGTTTGAAAGCTAACCTCGTTTTTGGTTCCTTGACTTGTTTTATAATTTAAATATTTAATATTTTAATTTTAAAATATTCATTGTTTATTTGTTTTGTTAGGGTTTAATCTAACCCTAAAATTAGGGCTAATTTAACTAACCCTAACCTACCTACCAGACTATAAAAAGGAGATACCTCTCCTCTCTCTCTCTCACATTCATTCTTTTTCCTCCTATCTGAGTTTGGTCTGAGGTTTCTGCGACTCCTTCTATTGCTTTGGTTATTGAAGTGGTGCAACCCTCCTTAATGATAATCTTGTTGTGGCTCCCTTGTTCTGGTCATTAAAGTGGTGCAACTCTCTTGGTGTGGCCTTTGTGGGTTTACCTCCCCTGTCACTTGCAACCCCTTACCCCTAAGGTTCTTCCTTATCTTGTCGTAGGTTCTGGTTGCTTGTTGGAGTTTTTCTTGTTCTCTTCTTGTTGGTGTCGCCCTCCTTCTCTTCTTGTTGGTGCTGCCCTCCTTCGCTTCTTATTGGTACCACCCTCCTCATTTGTTGTTAGTGTCACATGTGTATGTTGGTTGGTGCCACCTGTGTATGCTCTTGCTAGTGCCACCTGTGTATGTTGTCTTTTCTGCTTGTTGGTGCCACTTGTAGGTTGCACTACCTTACAACATTTAGTACCCTAATCAGGGTTGGACTAGGCAGCCATAAAACTGCTATTTATTTCAGTCTTTTTCTGTAGTATTTTCATATTCTTGCACCGAATTGTTAAGGCTGTTAGTGACATCATTTTTCAGCCACTAGTTTGGACAATAGTGTCCTTGTTTAGTACGCTTACTTGATGTTTGGAATGCTGGTCAATTTTTTTATTTCACCCTAAAGTTCTTGGAAAATTGTTTAAAATATCATGATGAGGTCTACCCTGAAGGGTTTGATCCATGACCCCTAAAGCTTTTTCCGAGCATACAGAAAAGAGGATAGCAACAAACACCTTAGGTAAATCTGTTCTTTTTTGTTTGTTAAGGTAAAGATCTATAATTTTTGTTATTAGTTTTTTTTGTATATTGCTGATATAGAATTATAGTAATAAAATTAAATTAAAATTATTTTTTGTTCTTAGCTAGTCTATTTTTTCCCTTAAAGTCTAACATGGTATCACAGCTTAGGGCATGAAAAGAGATCAATTGTGGCAGATTTTTTAGCATGCGTAGATCCACACTTAAGGGTTTGTTTTGCAGATCAACAGTAAACTTGTTTTATATCAGATCTTGTTTTTAGTATGGCTTCATCTTCAGTCAAAGCAGAAGATGGGCTTGAAGGGGCTTCAAAATTCAATGCCTGGAAAGCTAAGGTTTTAAATATCCTAGAAGAAGGTGACTTGGATGAGCTGGTTACTAGGGTGATGGAAGAACCTACGCCAAATGTAGGAAGAGCAGTCTATAAGAAGAGGCAGCCAAAGCCAAGAGGGTAATTTTTTACTCAGTTAAAGACAACATGGTGACTCTTATTACTCACCTAAGGACAACTAAGGAATGATTTTATGCCTTAGAAAATATATATGAAAAGAAGGCCCCAACTCAGAAGATGAATTTGAATAAACAACTATGTACATTAAAGATGGGAAAGGATGAAACCATCTCTGCCTTCTTTTCCAAAATTACCCAAACAAGAGATCAACTTGCAACAACTGGAGTTGTAGTAGATGATGATGACCTTGTACAAACAACAATAGATGGTATTCTTGAATCATGGGATGCATTTCTATCATCAATCAATGGAAGAGAATTTCAGCCCAACTTCGAGAGATTATGGCATGATTTCTTGGAAGAAGAGGGTAGACTTTAAAGTAGAAATGAATCCTCAACAATGAAAGACCATGCTCTTTCAACCAAGGACAAGAAATGGAAGAGGTTTCCTCAGCACAAAGGCAAAGGTAAGAAACCCCAAGGTAAGCACTCTCACTCTTATTCTCATTTATCTAAAGTAAGATGCTTTAATTGTAACAAGCTATCTCATTATGCAAAAGACTACAGGAACCCTCCTTCATAATACAAACGAAAGGCAGGTTCCATGCTTCAGTTGCAACCGAGGAAGAAGAGCCTCAAAGAAAGAGAACTAGAGATGCTACTAAAGAACAATAACATCGCAGAGAAAGTTATCTTGTTTCAGCTCTCTCCGATATTATCACCAAATCATAATAAATTTGGTTAGTGGACAACAGGGCCTCCAAGCGCATGGCATGCTTCAAACATAACCTTGTGAACTATCGAGATAAGAAGTTCAATGTGAAGGTAGAATTGGGTGATGATGGAACTTATGCCATCAAAGGAATTGGATCAACAACTTTTCAGCTTTAGTCAGGTAATGTATTTCATATTGAAGAAATTCTTTATGTTCTTGGATTGAAGAAAAATCTTATCTCAGTTGCAATTCTAGAAAGTAAAGGGTACTCAGTAGCCTTCTCCAAAGGAAAAGCTCCTATGTGGCCCTCAAATGAAAGTATGAGCTCAATCATGAAAATCAGAGCTCAATAAGGTGGACTTTACAAAGTCATTGGTCAAGTCATTCAAGCATTAGTTCATGAGATGATCAACCCCTGCGAACTATGACACAAAAGGTTTGAACATCTCAACTATAATGCTCTCCCAGGTTTGCAAAAGATGGTAACGGGTATGCCATTTTATTTTTATTTTGAGCATGATAGTATTTGTAGAGGTCGTGTTCTTGGTAAAAATACAAAGAAAGCTTACCCTCACAGTAATAGAAAACCTAATGGTATTTTAGATCTTATTCATTCTGATGTCTGTGGACCTATGACTGCTCCGTCCATGAATGATTGTCTTTATTATATCATTTTTATTGATGTTTATTCTCGTAAAACCTGTATTTAGTTTATGAAAACTAAAGATGAATCTTTCAGTAAATTTCATGATTTTAAGAATCTTGTTGAGAATCAGACAAGTAGACATATCTGTGTTTTCATAATAGACAATGGAAAAGAATTTGACTCCCACAAGTATGATGATCTCTATGGGGCTTCTAGAATTAAGAGGGAGTTGACTGTGCCTTATAATTCTCAGCAAAATGGGGTTGCAAAAATAAAGAACACGATGATTTGTGAAGCAGCCAGAGCTATGATGTATAATCAAAATCTTCTGTTGTCTCTTTGGGCAGAAGCTACGAGTACTGTAGTCTATATTCAGAAAAAGTGTCCTCATAAAGCCTTGGAAGAGAAAACTCTGGAAGAAGTCTTCATGGGTAAGAAACCTTTAATTGACCATTTGAGAATTTTTGGTAGTCTTGTCTACATTCATTTACCAAAAGAAAAGAGGACTAAGCTAGAGCCCTCTAGAAAGAAATGCACTTTTGTGGAGTATAGTGAGACCTCAAAATCATATCGAATCTATGTACCAGGGAAAAAGTACATAGAGGTCAGTAGAGATGCGACCTTCCACGAGGAAGCCACTTTTCATCATTCCAGAGAACTTCCATGTGATACAAAGGAGCAAGAAGCTCCATCTCCAGAACCTTTAGATTCACCACTTTCAAATGAGCAGAGGGAGGAGGCCAAAGAGCCTTCAGTGGATCCCATAAGGGATTTTGTTGAGTTTACCTTAGATAAACCTCCTGTCAAAAGGAAGTCGGCATGGTGTCGTGAAGTTTTAAAGGAAGCAGAAAAGGATGCAACACCTAAAGGTACTTTCAGAGAAAGCAAGAAGCCAGATAAATACTCAAGTTTGATAGCTCACTTGACTCTTGTGATTGACTCAGAACCTTCCATCTTTGATGAGGTTGCCAAACATAAAGTGTGGAAGGATGCCATGACAGAATATTACGAGACAATATTGAAGAATGATGTATGGGAAGTGGTCCCAAGACCTCAAGGAAAATCAATAGTAACCTCTAAATGGATTTACAAAATAAAGCATGCAGTAGATCGCACTGTTGAAAAATACAAATCTAGATTTATGGCTCGTGGTTTCTCTCAAAAAGAAGGAATTGATTATGATGAGATCTTTGCTCCTGTTTCCAGTTATACCTATATTAGAATCATCATCTCTCTTGCTTCAATTTTCAATTGGAAACTTCACCAAATGGATGTTAAGTCTGCTTTTCTTAATGGTGAAGTTGAGCAAGAGGTTTATATCGAGCAACCTAAGGGTTTTGTGATCCATGGGAAATAATCCCATGTATGCAAACTCAAGAAATACTTGTATGGATTGAAACAGGCTCTGAGAGCTTGGTATGGAAGAATTGGCAGTTTTCTTCAGAGTCTTGGGTTCTCCAAGAATATAGCAGATCCTAATATTTATATAAAGATTGTGAAGAATCATCATGTTATCTTGGTTTTATATGTGGATGATTTGTTCCTTACTTGAGAGGAATATCTAATAGTTCAGACTAAGAGGGAGCTATTGTCAGAGTTTGAAATGAAGGACTTGGGTCTTATGCATTACTTTCTTGGCTTAGAGGTGTGGCATAAACCCGATGAGTTATTTCTCTCACAAAGCAGGTATGCAGTTGATGTGCTTCATAGATTTGGAATGTTGGATTGTAAGTACATGACCACACCTATGATTTCTAACCTGAAGAAGTTACATGATCAAGCTACAGGTTCAAATCTAGAAGACCCTACCATATATCATCATATTATTGGGTCCTTGGTGTATCTAGTACACACCAAACTAGACATTTGTTACGCAGTGAATGCCCTCAGCCATTTCATGTGTGAGCCAAAACAGATTCATATGGTTGCTGCTAAGCATATTCTCAGATATGTTCAAGGGACTATAGCCTATGGGATCAGATAGACTTCCAGTGGAGGTGTAATGCTTCATGGCTATACAGATTCAGATTGGATGGGAAGTACAGTGGACCGAAAAAGAACTTCTGGATATTGTTTCAGTTTGGGTTCAAATATGATCTCCTAGTCTAGCAGGAAGCAGGGATCCATATCCCAAAATCCTTGCAGAGGCATAATACATTGCTACAAGTGGTGCTAGTAGAGAAGTAGTGTGGCTCAAAAAGCTACTCTCATATTTGTTTAGTGCTAATATGGAACCCACAATGATTCACTGTGATAACTAGAGTTGTATAAATCTCTCTGAGAATCTTGTGTTTCATGACACATAGAAACACATTGAGATGAGATATCACTATGTTTGGGACATGGTGCAGAAGAACATTCTTAGTATTCAGTATGTTCCGACGATAGAACAAACTAAATATATTTTGACCAAGCCTCTGTCATTGTCAAAGTTTGTGTACTTTAAAGACAAGCTTGGTGTTGCTGAGAATGCCTCTCTTGTTGAGAGGGAGTGTTAAAATTAATGTAGCTGCAAGCGCCATTATTCGGGAGGATGGAAAATATCCTAGCTAAGATCTAGGGCCCCCAATACACTCCCAGGGTTCTTGGTCTGGGAACAAGCAGTTAGAGAAATGACAAAAGACCCTAGTGAGGGCACCCTGTGTATTGTTGGGGTTCTTGGTCAAGGACCAAGAAGTTTGATGATATAAGTCCCTAGATGTGTTCTAGGGCCCCTGGATGTGGTCTAGGGAATCCTTGCTTGGTGCTTTGATTGATCCTTGGTTGTGTACCTTGGTGGATAAGACCCTAGTTGTAGTCTAGGGCCCCTAGTTGCGTTTTGGGGTATCTTGGTCTGGGACCAGGCAATTTCTTGGTTAAGTACCAAGCCGAGATAATGTGTCACCCTCTTCTCTCTTGGGATGGTCCGTGAGACCTAGGAGAAGTTAAGAAGAAGGGCATGATCACATCATTGACATTCCTCTATTGCTGGGATGATAAAAGATTATAAGTTATATCATGAGACTCTGTGGACATTCTACCATTAAAGAAGAGCTTACCTCCTTGAGTTACGTCTCCCTTAATTGTTGTGTGGGTTTTTGATTTGAAATCTAGCCTCCTTGTTTTTGGTTCCTTGACTTGTTTTATAATTTAAACATTTAATATTTTAATTTTAAAATATTAATTGTTTATTTATTTTGTTAGGGTTTAATCTAACCCTAAAATTAGGGCTAATTTAACTAACCCTAACCTACCTACCAAACTATAAAAAGGAGAGACTTCTCCTGTCTCTCTCTCTCAAATTCATTCTTATTCCTCCTAGTCAAGTTTGGTCTAAGGTTTCTATGGCTCCATCTATTACTCTGGTTATTGAAGTGGTGCAACCCTCCTTCAAGACAATCTTGTTGTGGGTCCCTTGTTTTGGTCATTAAAGTGGTGCGGCTCTCTTGGTGTGGCCTTTGTGGGTTTACCTCCTCTGTCCCTTGCAGTCGCTGATCCCTAAGGGTCTTTCTTAGCCAGCCACAGGTTTTGGTTGTTGGTTGGGGATTTTCTTGTTCTCTTCTTGCTAGTGTCGCCCTCCTCTTCTTTCTAGTGCCACCATACTTCCCTTCTTTCCGATACTGCCCTCCTCATTTGTTGCTAGTGTCACCTGAGTATGTTGCTTGCTGCCACCTGCATATGCTATTTGCTCCCACTTGCGTATGCTGTTTGCTGCCACCTGTGTATGTTGCTTGCTAGTGCCACCTATGTATGTTGTCTTTTATCCTTGTTGGTGCCACCTGTAGTATGCCCTACCTTACAACATTTAGTACCCTAATCGGGGTTGGATGAGGCAGCCATAAAACTACTAATTATTTCAGTATTTTGCTGTACCAGTTTCATATTCTTGGACAAAATTGTTAAGACTGTTAGTGGAATAATTTTTCAGCCACTAGTTTGGAGAGTAGTGTCCTTGTATCAGTCCTCTTACTTGATGTTTGGCATGCTGGTCAGTTTTCTGATTTCACCCTAAAGTTCTTCTTGGAAAAATTGTTTAAAAGATCATGATGAGATCTACCCCTCAGGGTTTGATCCATGACCCCTAAATCTTTTTCTGAGCATATAGAAAAGACGATAACAATAAACACCTCATGTAAATATGTTCTTTGTTTTGTTAAGGTAAAGATCTATAATTTTTGTTATTAGTTTTTGAGTATATTGCTGATATAGAATTACAATAATAAAATTAAATTAAAATGATTTTTGCTCTTAGCTAGTCTATTTTTCCCCTTAAAATATAACAAAACGAATTAAAATAAAGATCACCAATGTCGTGTTACCAAGGCTTGCGTTCCCTAACAACAACGCCAATTTGTTAGCACAAATTTCCACCCTCCACTTGAGCTGATAAACCTGTTATAACAACGATGAAAACTTGGCTAATTCAAGGAGAAAAGCCCCAAATTGTCACGTGCTAGACCTCTCTCTATTTGGGCTAGTGCTTGCTAGCCTCATGGGGGAGTCCCTCAGGTGATTTGCCACTATCCTAAGTGTTACACATCAAAATCACTCAACTGGATAAGTGTCGCATATGCCTCTCACTTGTCGCAAGAGTCGCAACTCCTTTACGACTTGTCGCAAATGTCGCAAGTTGGTTACAGGGTGTCGTAAATGTTGTTGAATCATGCTACCACAATGATGACACTAAAGAGGCACTTGA
>CBVK0100485606.1:0-18366 GCA_900067695.1 Picea abies
AATTACCTCATGGAGCAAGAGTCCTCTCTGATGCAAGCCCAGGCCGGTAGTGATGGAAGCTGGTACTGCTGACAGGACAAAGCTGGCTGAGAAGAAGAAAGATGGGCCCTCCAGGGCCATGCTCAAATCACTCCTGCTCTCGGTACTCCATGTCTAGGACCATGTGGGCCTCGAGACATGATCTCCTAGTTATCCCTAGATATCGAGGATAAGAGGACTAATGAGCCCATGGAGTGCGAAGTTTTTGATGTGCAGGACCATGCCCGACGGACAGGTACCAGTGGACCGGTACACATGGGGAGATGATTAGCTCGGACCTCCATGGGGCTGAAGAGCCCATCAGATGGTTGCTGGGATGGCAGAGACAGGACAAAGTTATGATGAGCCTTTGCACATGAAGAAAGAAGGACGTTCCACCCAGGACACTTTGGCTGAGCCCGGCCTAGGGGGGATCATCCACTTCAGATAGAACGTTTGCCCCTTGATGGACAGGACGTCACCTAGGAGAGCTGGACGTTACCTTGAGCGTGTGACAATGTGATGAGGTTACTGGCACATGTGGCAGCTTGGAGGATCCCTGGAAGAGCTAACGTTTGACTTCTGGATGCTGAATATGCCCAAAAAGGGCCAACGTCTCCCTCAGAAGGGCTTGACGTCCCACCTTTTGCTCATTTTATGTCATTTATCTAGTAGTTAATGTAAAAACAGTGTAAATTTTGTAGTCAGCCTTGTCGGCTGTTTTAATGACCTATTTTGTAATTGAAAGGTCATGGATAGATATATATTGAGGATGTTTTTCCCTCATTTTAACATAACACAACTCACTCTCTTGTGAGATCTCAAAACTTGCGCCTTAGTTTGGGTAATTTTGGTGTTTTAAGTGAGGCGTTACTCTTGGAGGAGGATTTCTCTTGGTATTTATGGCATTTCTCTCATGGAAGGTTTACAACTAGGGTTTGATTATGCTTTGTTCATGATATGTTAGTGAATTTTTCATGCAAAACTTCTTAAGTGAATGGTTGTAGGCTTAATTTCTTACATTTTGCTATTATATTGCTGAATCTTAAAACCCTAGGTAGCAAGCACACAAGTAGGTCATTGCTATATGTCCCCATGTTGAGAAATATTTTTCAGCCATTGAAAGAAGAAGAAATAGCCTAGCCGTTGCTACACTTTTCATTCTTTTTTCTGAGCTAGTTTTTGAAGTTATAGGTTGAAAAGAGGAGACATCCTAGGCCTAGTTGCACTACACCTAGGGTTTCACCTTCTAGGGTTTGAAGGCCTTGCTTTTGCAACACCTTCTCCCTTAAATTTATACTTTGAAGCTAGCCGTTTTGCCAAGTGTATTTAGAGAAGGAGGAAGGAGCACGAGGCCTTGCTTAAGCAACACCGGAGTGAGCCTCCTTCCCCTAGGGTTTTGATTCTAAGGCCCTGCCATTGCAGCACCCTGGAACCCTACCTTCCAGTCTCTAAGTTTGAATCCTCCCGAGACTTTTTGCCCTTACTTTGACTCCATTTACCCTAAGGCACTGGTGATTTCTCCAACGTTGAGCTTTTAGTGTACAAAATCACCTTTTAAACTTTAATTTTTTGAAACCCTAACTAACGCTAACGCTGCTAACCTAGGCTGACGTCATACTTGACACAGCAACCTTTTTGACTAATAAATAAGCAATTAAATGATGATGTCAAGCATTTACTGAACAAGTTGTTGATTGGATATACTATAGGCTTGGTCATTTTGGTAGATATTGATGAATTGGTGATCTTTCATAGGCTATTTAGCAGAACGTTGACTTCATCTTATCTATTACATTGCTTATTAAATAAAATCAGATAGTTAAAAAGTACTAACCCTTTGAGTTATAGCCTGCAAATATACATATTGTGTTGTTATTATCTTGTTCTGGGCAGGTATTTTCAACAGGGACTTCACTTCTTTATTGGCTGATTAGTCGGGCTATCTGATATTGGTGGTAACCTGCGAGGAGGGAAATCTTAACACTTGACCTTGTATCCATTGCCTCTTCAAAACCCAGGTTACCGGGGACGCCTCCCCTGGGCTAACCTCCCTAAACAGAAAAAACCTCCCCATCGAGGTGACATTGGGTGGGGAAGGTTCCTGTTTCGCCAGTTTGTCCTCTATCCTTTAGCCTGTGACCTAAAATACAAACTGCACGATAACATTACACACCTAGGAGGTGACGTGGGAGGCTAGGAAGGGTGCGCCTCATGAGAGAGGGGCCCACCACCCATTACAATTCAAGTTGTAACGTTTTACCAAGCAAGGGGGGCGCAAATCCCCCTAGGGCCGTGAGGGTTAGAGTGAAAGAATGGGTAAGGGGGTGTGTAAAGGTTAGGAGGTGGGTTGGGTAGGTTAGGAATCATCTCTCTCACCCTTTTCCATCATTACTTTCATCCATTTGCTCATAAATTACAAAAATGACATTTTTCCTATGTCATGACTTAACAATTAAAATTGCTGTTTTGACTGACTGAGACTCCTGGTGGACAAACACCTAGCAAAAGTTGTCCGACTGAGCTGAAACTTGGTCCAAGGGTGTAGGGGGTCTCATTCCATTTCTTTTTGAGCACAAATACCCCCAACAAAAGCCCAAAGACCTAGTTTTTACATTATTTATCAAAAATAATTAATTAAATTACCCAACCTTAGGCAATATTAATTAATTAAAAAAAACCTATTTAGACTCGATGGAATTCCGCGAAACTTTCTAAGATGTCATACATTGTCATTTACATCATTCCTAAACACTAGTTACCAGAGGATAAGTCCATTAGAACGCCTTTCACCACTTTGGAGGAATTATTGCATGGTGGGAGGGAAAAACTCAAGGGAAATTAATAAGGCTGAAAAGCCAAATTAATAACCTGAGGATAAAAAACCCTTAGTGAAAGGAACTCTCCTAATGAAGAAATCCCGAAATAACTGACCTAACTATGATTCATGCAGACCTATTACATTATTAACCCACGCAGGGGTGCGGAAATTTCGTTTACAAAAATATGTGCTGGAGGCATAAATTGCCCAGTAGAACCAAATAATCTTCGACATGTTAGCATCTGATGATACATATCTTCATGGTACATGGAGTTGACCCCCTAGTTGAATAGGCGGTCAATAGACCCTATTCTGAGAGCTGCTACCCATAGAGAATGACACGATTGTCTCTCAAGGAAACTCGGCCTCTAGGAAAGGAAAAACGACCCAGCAAAGATAAAAATTGTCCAAGCAAGCAATTTAGCCCAGCAAATGGAGAACTTGGGTCTCTTCAAGCGAATCAACCCTCTCTTCCAATGATTCAGCTGCCACCCTTGAAGATTTGACCTCCACTATGAAAGTCTTGCTGCCAAATAGAAACAAACTCATCCACACTGAAGCACAATGAAGAAATCTATGTGATCTCTTCTCCCAACCGATTAGCTAGGGTGGATTTGTCTCACCACTGAAAGCGATCTCAGAAATATCTCCTAGAGTTTCCGTCCCAAGAGTTCGAAAAACCACAAAGAGATCTCTCACATGAAAATTAGAAATAACAAGTCAAGAATGAGAGAGGGCAACCTCTTCTGCCCTTTTATTCTTTCGTTCACGTTTTTGTGACCTTTTTACCCTTTAACAAATTTAAGTGACGTTTCATATTCTCAAAGTCACTTAGGCGCCTTTTTAACCACTTACTCAATGTCCCCTTTTAAATTTAATTTAATCCCTGTGCCCATGAGATTAAGTAAATAATTAATTCGCTTTTTGTACTCTGACTATAGCCTACAGGAATTTCTTAGGCTATTTTGTCAATCCCTAGAGGAGTCATTAGGAAATGGACATTACATAAACATAGAACAAGATGTGCTGTACCCCTGACACACTGATCTCTGAATACTCCCCAAAACTCATACATTACAACTCTGGAACAAGGTAGGGCTGGAACAAAGCTCTATAACAAGGTACCCATATGGCTAATGGTCGCACAAACCATCCATTATGCATGATGAACTCTCTGATGTTGAGTCCACTTCGTATAATGTTCACGAACCGTCAATGCCAAGTGGTGAACTCTGTAGTGTTGAGCTCACCCCAAATAATATCCACGAACATATGCTGGCAAGTGACACGGAGATTCTTGGCAAATCTGGTGTAACAGACAGGATAGGAAAATAATGATGAATTACAACCACTGTTTAATGATAGGAAAATAATGACGGATGAAGTCTAAAATCATTCCAATTTTCTTGATCTTTTTATTCAAATTTGCAAGATAATGTGCTGTTAAAAATATCTGTTTTTTGAAATATTTATATTTTGTATATTTAACTACTGTGTTCTCTGTTTCCAAAATTGGTGAGGTCATGATTCCACGGCTACCCTGTTTCCATGTTTCATGCAACTTGGGTATTATTCAATAACTCAAGACTCTGTTCAGCAAAATATAATGTTTACAGATTGGGGCAAACTTCCAGAATCTCCATATAGTTCAGAGGTAAATAACATGCCAAGGAAGATTAAGGAATTGTTAGTAGGCTTTTGGAATGCTAAAATGTACAGATAAATACTGAAACATGAAATTTCAAATACATAGTGGCCATGGAATTATCAGGTAAAGAGTGAAGTTCTGATAAAAACTCTAACAAAAGTAGTTCAAGTTTGTTTCTGATCAGGGAAGAGAGCACAAAGTTATATGATGCAATGGATGGTTTGATGAAGATTGTAAATAGAAAGAAACATATCAATGTGGAAGAGGCAGACAAACCAAGGTTGCTTAAGAAGTACAAAATATTGAGGAGGAGGAAGAAGAAAGCGTTTATAAAAAAAAATGCAGTGAAACATGTGTGACAACCTGAAAGCAAAGCCCAGACAATTTTGAAAAAGATTGCACTCCAAGCAGATCAAAATGGGGAAAATAGGCTTCAAGAAATGATATCCTATGTCAAGAACTATCTAAAGGAGAACCTTAGCTGATAAAGGGGAAACTGTAGCAATGCAAAAGAATCTTGTTAATTTGCGCGGTTGTAATGAGCTACCAATCTGTAAAGGCAGAGATTATTTTGTAGAAATTTTTTACTTGGCGATCATCTCCAATCATGGATTCTCAAGTTTACTGGATTATTTGATAACTTGAGTCTTTGTTCAACCAAATAAAAGATTTCCAAATTGGGGCATGTTATCCCCATTTTGTGGATAACTAAGGAGATTATGTCTCAAGGCCCTCAGGTTGCAAATATGGAGTGACGAGAGACTACATGACCAGCAATACCCTTTTGCACAGATGGGAACCCCGCTCACCACCACAGATGGTCACAGATTTGCAGATGGCATCCACTACATCAGCTGGCTTCCGGAAGGCAGTGGGCTTTGCTCCATTAGGTACAAGTCAGTATTATGGTGAGCATCATTTCAATATTTTATCCATTTGATTATGTTGTATCTTAGATTGCTCTAGATTTCATGATATATCCTTGGACATTATGCCTTTTGCCCTGCTTCACCTTGGTGGTTGACATTGTGCCCTAGTAAGTGGTTTTGCTACTGGGAACTCCCCTTAATGAGCCATCGTACTGTTCCCGACCATACTTACCACTTTCCATCATTGTTCCCCTCCATTTCCTCATCTCTTGGGATTTTAGGGTGTATTGATCCAAGAAGGGGTTGTCCCTCATTCTATGGGAAGAAGGGGCTAAAGGCCCAGAGGGGTTGATGTTGGGTAAAAGATAAAAGCCTTGTATAACTTTCCATATGCTTCGCCCAGGAATCACCCAAAAAAGCAATGAAACGCTTATCTTTGAGTAAAAGGGACCCACAATATAATAATTAAAAGGTTAGTTGAAGGATAGGAGGTCTCTCATCACAAGCTGGCCTATCACGTCCATGAATATCTAGTGGTATGACATTACCATCATCTGGTCACCAAACTAGGGCAATGGCTCTCAGTTGCATGGCTGAGAGAAAGGGGGTCTCATCACGATCCAACCTTCTCATATCCACTAGGTGTTTGTGGGTGACATTGTCATCATCTGGTCACCACGCCAGGGCAGTGACCTTCACCCTCTCCTTATGCTATATTGAAAGAAAATACAAAGAAAGAAAGAAAGATAAAAGGCAATTGATGGGCTTGGTAAAAGTGCCTTGCGGACGAAGGAACCACACACCCTCTACAAAGGCACCCATGAATGAGACACTACGACCCCTTGTATGTCACGAGTCCTACGCCCATTGAGTCTTGACCCCAACTACTTCATCCACTTTACATGGCTTAGAGAGGGATCTCTTGGAAGCTCTCCTTGACCTAGAGCAAGATCTACCAAATAGGACACCTCGTCAACCCTCCCATATTCAAGCTTGACAAGTCATATAGTGTCTTTGAGCAGTTAATTGTTTGATTAATGATCTTTGATGCACATGCTTAGATGACTTATTTATTGATTGTATTCACTTATCATAATGTTATGCCTTGAGATCCTTGGAGGGTGTGCTCATTTGTCTTTGCAGGACCTAGTTGGTGGACAATTTTGGGAGAACAAGCCTAGCTTGGGCTTCCATGGGGCTACAAGCCCACAGGTTGGATGCCAAGGGTCCACATGAAAGGAAGAGTACTTCAGGTTGTTGCTTCAACATTGAATCAGGCATCATTTCTTGGTTCAGCAGGAAGCAAAGATCAGTGGCATTAAGTTTTGCCGAGGCATGGTACATGGCAGCTAGTTTGGCAGCTTGTGAGGCACTGTGGTTGAGGAAGTTACTTTTGGGCTTGTTCAGGAAGGAGCTAGAAGCTACTATGATTCACTGTGACAACCAGAGTTGCATCAAGCTCTCTGAGAATCCGGTGTTTCATGATCGTATCAAGCACATCGATATCAGGTATCACTTCATCCAGGATTGTGTATAGAGAGGATCCACGAGGCTTGATTACATACAGATTGATGAGTAGATGGTAGACATCTTTACCAAGGCACTGAGTAGACAAAAGTTCGAGAAGTTCAGAGATCAGATGGGGTTGAGAAAGAATCCCTTCCTCGCTAAGAGGGAGTGTTGAGATTGTAGCAAGGAACGTCTTCCATCATCATTACAGTGTCCAAGGAAGATGGAGGACAATGAAACTTAGGTTGAGTTGATTAATTAAATGATTTCCTAAGTCTAACTTAGGAAAATAACTGTTGATGTTTTATAATCTTCAGTTGACTTTATTGGGTGCCTTTTCTAAGGTTAAAGTGAAAAATAATTTAAGTTGTGGTCTTTTAATCTTGGCCATTGATCTCATCTTGATGGAGAGAGAAGATCTCAACCCTCCATCACTTTGGAGATTAGGGTTTCACTCACTCAACAAAGTATATAAGCAGATCGACTTGGCTAAGGGGGTGCACTTGAACAAGGGGATTCGATTTCAGAGAGAGATTGAATTGCAGGTTTGCTGAGAGAGTTTTTTAGGAGGACAGAGGAGACATTCACTGGTGGATCGACTCATTTCTTCAGCAAATCGCATAGCTATACTTCAGATCTGACAGGGCCGTGAAGAGTGACGTAGAAGTGATACAGGAGGGCCGTACGATTATGCATAGGCTCACCTTTCTTGCTTTTGTTTCGTTCTGGGAGTTTCTGAAGGATTCTAGGAGGGTCGTCCGATTCTGTTGAGGAGGGTTTTGCTGAGTTTGTTCAGCTAATAACTGAGGCTGATTTATCCTTGTAAGAGATCTCTATATTTTCCTTCATATAAATAAAAATCCACAGATCTGCTGCACCGGTTTTCCCATCTTGGGTTTTTCCGGGGACTATTGTCCAAAAATAAGTGTGTTCATTTTGATGTGATTGCTGTCTTCTTTACTTTCAGTTCCTGGTAATTTATTTCTGCTGTGTATTTAATTTACTGTGAAGAAAAACCCTGAATAATCAGTTAAAAAGTACTTTGATTGGTTTAAAGTGTACTGGGTTTAGAAATTTCACATTGCCTAGGCATTTTGCGAGAATGATCCATTCTTTGATGCCTTTTCTGCAGGTATACATGACATTCGTTCAAGCTATTTATGGAGGTGGGGGCTGGCCGTTAAGTGTATTTCTTATTCCTGATTTGAAGCCCATAATGGGTGGGACATATTTCCCTCCCGATGACAAATTTGGGAGGCCAGGTTTCAAGACTGTGTTGAGGTTAGTCCACATTCTTTCAAAACATTTGTTTTCTAACTCCATTGTTAAAACTGAAATTGCATCTATAAGCACTTGCAACAAATCTTTATACTGCCTTTTGTTCATTCTTCTGCAGACGAGTTAAAGAAGCTTGGGATTCTAAAAAGGGCCTGCTTCGTGATAGTGGGAATAATGTTATTCGGCAACTTTCAGATGCGTTGTCTACATCAGAAACTTCTCAAGAATTGACAGAGGGTTTAGCTCAACAGGCTGTGCAGCTTTGCGCTAGCCAGGTAAATTTAAGGATCTTGTTGCTTAGAAGTATTTGTACTCCAGCATGCCCAGTGTCCTTAGTCCATTCTGACAAGTCCCTATTTTTTGCACCTGATCAGATGACCATGAATTCTCGTACAGAGGGTAACCTGGCCTTCTGTTCTGCGAATTACCTTTGAGCCAGTCTGTAATTGTTGTTCGAGTTATGATTTATGGGGATCTATTAAATGCTTTTATTGATAATTTTTCTTTCCTTTTGGCATTGAAAATTTGTATAATGCCAATTTTTTGAAGTCCATGTCTGGGCTATCCTTTAAATATAGGAAGGCTTGGAATGCGGTAATTTGATCATTAATGAAGTAGCATAAGTTCCCTATGTTGTTATTAGTTTTCCAGTTCAAAATACATGTCTTTCTTTTATCCCATAACCATGTCAATATTGATTTTACAGGGTCCTGAGATGGAGATAAATAGACTACAGAGCAGTCTCTGAACATTTTATTTGATACCTTTTGGAAATGATTGGATGTTCAGTTATATTTTCTTCAAACATGGCAGCCCTTCGAAATGGCTAAATCTAGAAATATCTGTTTCAACTTCTTAACTTACAATTTCGTGCCTGTACTTCTGTTGTTATATTTATGATTTTTGTGGTTTGGACATTTACATTTTCTAGTGTAGCACATGCTTGTCTTGATCTGCAAACTGAAATCAAGTTACGTGGTTAATATTAAGAAGGTTTTCCCCTGTTAATATCTTTCTAATCTACACAAGTTTTTTAATGATTTTTGTTATTTACAGCTAGCAAAAGGTTTTGATTCAAAACATGGAGGGTTTGGATCAGCTCCAAAATTTCCTAGACCAGTAGAAATCCAGTTGATGCTACACCGATATAAACGATTGGACCAAGCTGGAAAAGAGACCCCAGCCAGCAAGGCCTTGGAGATGGCTTTGTTCACCTTACGATGCATGGCTCGAGGAGGGATGCATGATCACATAGGAGGGGGATTTCATAGGTACAGTGTAGATGAATACTGGCATGGTATGTATCTTTGACATGTATATGAACTTATGATGTCATTAAACGTTTTCTTTTGTGAACTATCGGTGCCCTATTCCATGTTTATTTAAGCAAATAAATGTTTTGGGTTTAATTTGACATTGATTTGTTCTTTAGGAAACAAAGTTATACATATATAATTTTTTTTTCTTTTTTTTCTCTTCCTCCATGGAAAACTTCCTCAGGGAAACTGTCCAAGGGCTTTGTCACATTTTGTGAATGAAACTTGGGGTAAGTTTTGGCAGACAACATGTATGTCTAAGTCTGAGGGACCTAGGTGTATTTGACCTAGTGACCTGCTTGGCCAATACGGCTTCAGCATGGCAAGTCAAACCACTTAAACTAATCCTTGGGGCTATATCTATGTCTATATCTATATATAGCTTAGTTGTAGCTCCAAGGCATGTTGCCTACGGGGAGACCATAGGTCATAGGTTCAAATCCAGTCGAGTCCCTTAGGGTTACTGTTGTGTCTGTGTTAGCACACTTTTTGACCCTAAATCAGATCTGAAATACAGTAAACATCAGCGGGTAAAATAGGAGAGAATGACCTAAGTGTCACTGGCAAACCTTCTCTCTGTTTGGGCTGGTGTGTGCCAACCTTAGGGGGGGTGTCCCTAAGTTGTTTCTTGCTGTCATAAACTCTTAAAATCTGCACTTAAATGCATAAAAACAGCAGCGAGAAAATGTTCTTTGGATAGCGTTTAGGCCACCGAAGGGTAAGTAACACTGTTTAAAATTTTATTGGCGAAAAACCTTGCAGCATAAGTAATTTTGATGAAAAGAGAGAAGGGAAGATGCGATATCATAAGGCTGAAAACACCACAACAATATGCTACAAGCAACTAATCAATGCATAAAAATTAATATGATACCAACAAGAATTGACAGCTTGATACAAACACACCAAAACTTTATTATTACTCTTGCCAAAGGATTGTTTGCACCACTAAACACAAGTACATAACTGTTTGCACCACTAAACACAAGTACATAACCGGCAAAGTATTGCTCTTTATTCACAGACTAGAAGCTAGAATAAAGAAAAGAATGATGAGAGAGAGAGAGAGAGTACTGCTGCTGCTCAGAAAAGTCAACCCATTGTTGATGTATGTAGCGTCGGACAAGTACTTTCACGTCAGTTTGTGTCAAACACGTGGTAGTCATCCTTAATACCTCTCTGGACTTAGGAGATTCACCTTAATAAAGTGATTATCAAAGTGAATGTACTTTTGTAATTAATGGAGTTTAATTTAAGTCAAATGCCTAACTATTTGGCATTAGTGAATTAAATTAACTTAGGAGATTCACCTTTATAAAGTGATTATCAAAGTGAATGTACTTTTGTAATTAATGGAGTTTAATTTAAGTCAAATGCCTAAGTATTTGGCATTAGTGAATTAAATTAAATCCTAGCCATTAGATCATAAAGTGAGGCTGAGATTAGGAGATTCACTTTAATAAAGTGATTATCAAAGTGAATGTACTTTTGTAATCAATGGAGTTTGAATTAGGTCAAATGCCCAAGTATTTGGCTATAGTGAATTAAATTAAATCCTAGCCATTAGATCATAAAGTGAGGCTGAGATTTAATCTCAGCCTTTGATCACTTTGGAGATCTAGGGTTTTGGATTTAGGTTAAACTCAAGATTATAAAAGTTATGTGAGAGGAGTAGACACACAGAGTGAGGAGATCTCATTAAATTAGGTTTAGAAGGACTTTCATCCAATTGTGCAGGGGCAGGGTCCGAGGAAAGGAGCAAAGAGGCAAGAAAGGTGTAGCAACCAAGTGTGATAGGCTAGGCTATTTTGTTAGTTTGTATTTTCCTCAGGTGGGCCATTATCCCATGACGGGAGCCTAGGATTTTATATCTAATAAAACAACAAGGTACTGGTTTTCCCTTTGGGGTTTTTCCAAGGGTATTTTACCTAGAAATTACGTGTGTACTTTGTGTATGGTTTCCTTATTTGTGCTTCTACTGTTAATAACCTAGTGTGCTTTTATACGATAATTAATTTATTTGGAATTAATTGTCGGGTGCTAGGTTAAGGAGAATTTAACATGGTATAAGAGCGTGATCTTTGAAGGAGGAACCGTGCTTTGCAGAGACGTGATTTGCAATGTAGGGAATTTTATTTTTGCTTGCATGCTGCAGGGTAAACAAATAATTAAAATCCAAAAAGTAAAAAATAGGTACCGTATGACCGTCTTACAATGGACGACCACATGACTGGGTAAAGGGTCAAGTTGTTTGTAGAGGATGTGGAGGCTAGGCCCAGACAACCAACAAATCAGGTTGCATGGAGCATTAGTTGAGATCGCTGGGTGGAAGATCGGGCCAAAGGTTGTCGGGATGAGAGAGGTCGAGTTGAGTGAAAGAGATCTGCAGGTAGTAGCCATTCGCTGCAGTTGCAGAGATGAGCATGGTGGTTTGGGGTAGAGGACGATGTCGTGAGGGTTGAGGAGGTGGTGGCAGGGTGAAGGCTCGTGGGTTAAGCGAAGAGCACATAGGAGCATCGTGTGGATGGGGTCATGGGCTATAGCCACTGGCCAGGAGAAAGGCGGGTGGATAACCACCAACAACAGCCACCGACAAGGCCGAACAACCATGCTTCCAGCACAGTAGCTGGCCCGTAGGGTCGCCAGGTCAGCCGCCACACAGGAAAACAACAGATTGACAGACTGCAAAGTAGTGTGCAGACTGCCATGTAGCCCAGAAAGGGCTTGGGCATCCCAAAGAAGTACTTGGGCAGTAGTAGAAGGCTGCAAACAACTTCAGGTAGGGGTCCAGGCAGCAGGTAGCAGGGCTGGGAAGGGGTCCGGGCAACAAGAGATCATCTTCAGTTGTCTTTTTATGTTTGAAGGACAAGACACATTTTCAACATATTGTGTTCCCGAAAATTTTTAGATGTTGGAGATAGAAGTAACTGGTTTGAGGTATGAAGACCGGTTGGAGGGTGCCTCTAACTTTCTTCCATGGAAAGCGAGGATCATGTTTCTTCTGAAGGAGAATGGATTGTGGAGTCATGCAAATACCGTAGTGACTACGTCGATAGATCCTGCAGAGCTGGCCAAACATGAGGCAAGGGAGGCCAAGGCAATGTGGATGATCTTAGATTCGGTGAGGTGAGATCGGAAGAGCGGTTCAGCAGGAATGCCGAGACCGATCTCGTCCGAGATCTACACTCTTTCCCTACACGACGCTCTTCCGATCTCACTGGTTTGGGGTAGAGGACGATGTCGTGAGGGTTGAGGAGGTGGTGGCAGGGTGAAGGCTCGTGGGTTAAGCGAAGAGCACATAGGAGCATCGTGTGGATGGGGTCATGGGCTATAGCCACTGGCCAGGAGAAAGGCGGGTGGATAACCACCAACAACAGCCACCGACAAGGCCGAACAACCATGCTTCCAGCACAGTAGCTGGCCCGTAGGGTCGCCAGGTCAGCCGCCACACAGGAAAACAACAGATTGACAGACTGCAAAGTAGTGTGCAGACTGCCATGTAGCCCAGAAAGGGCTTGGGCATCCCAAAGAAGTACTTGGGCAGTAGTAGAAGGCTGCAAACAACTTCAGGTAGGGGTCCAGGCAGCAGGTAGCAGGGCTGGGAAGGGGTCCGGGCAACAAGAGATCATCTTCAGTTGTCTTTTTATGTTTGAAGGACAAGACACATTTTCAACATATTGTGTTCCCGAAAATTTTTAGATGTTGGAGATAGAAGTAACTGGTTTGAGGTATGAAGACCGGTTGGAGGGTGCCTCTAACTTTCTTCCATGGAAAGCGAGGATCATGTTTCTTCTGAAGGAGAATGGATTGTGGAGTCATGCAAATACCGTAGTGACTACGTCGATAGATCCTGCAGAGCTGGCCAAACATGAGGCAAGGGAGGCCAAGGCAATGTGGATGATCTTAGATTCGGTGAGGGATCATCTTGTACCTCACCTATCTCAGAAAAAATTAGCAAATGTGATGTTCTCGACTTTGACAAATCTGTTTTAGAGTAGTAACGAGAATCGAAAGATGGTATTGAGGGACCAACTCAGGAACACCAAGATGTCCAAGATTGATTCAGTGACTAGTTATCTCACTAAGATCACTCAAGTTTGTGATCAGTGGGGGGTAGTCAACGAGAGAGTGACAAATGTGGAGTTAGTGAGGCCTTGAATGGCTTCACGAAGCCTTGGACCTCATTCATCGAAGAAATTTGTGCTCGAGAGAAGCTTTCAAGCTTCGACCGAGTGTGGGATGACTACATCCAAGAGGAAACTTGTCGAGAGGCTCTGGGAGGTGGTCCTCAGGAGGATGATGATGAGAAGAATCTTACACTTTCCAATCAGGCAAAGAAGGGCAAGGGGAAGGTCGGGAAGAACACAGATGGAGATTCATCTTCATAAGCTAGCACAGGGAAGGACCTAAGTAAGTTCAAGTGTTTTAACTATCATAAGAAAGGACACCATGCTTCATTGTGTCTAAAGAGGAAGAAGGGCGGAAAGAGGACCCAACAAGAAGTAGTTGCGTCGACAAAGGCTTAGGCATATGAGTTTGAGTAGGAATTGTTACTTGTTTCTCATCTTTCCTTTGACACCATATCGGTTGGTGCATGGATTCTAGATAGCAGAGCCACATGTCATATGATAGGAGCACGAGAGTTGTTCGAGAGCTTCACTCAGACTTGCATGTGGAACTTGGTGTGGGCACCAAGCATGCGGTAAAGGGAACTGGGACAATGCCATTCCAGATGGAGTTAGGAGGCGTGTTAAGAGTAATGAATGTGCTATGGGTGCCAGAATTCAGGAGAAGTGTGCTCTCAGTCTCAGCGATTGAGGAGAAGAGATTTAAGGTAGCTTTCTAGGATGGATAGGGGCTGATCAAGCCCAAAGGATCTAGCTAAGACACAGTAGTGGTTCTTAGAGTTAGAGAGAGCAACTTGTATAGGCTAAAGGGCCATCCTATGTGACAGTGGCAAGCAACAGAGTGGAAGAGAACAAGGAGCAGGTACCTTTGAAGGTTGAGCAATTCAGAGGGAGACAACCTCTAGGTTCAAGTGGGAAGGAGCATCCTTCCAAGTCTGTCATGAAGGAGTCATGGTACGAGATGGCCATACAGAATGCTCATGAGTTGGAGGCTTCTAGGAGCATGTTCAAAGGCAACAAGTTTTCGAAGAAGGATGCGAACAAGATGGCAAGGATCGCTTTCGGTTCAATGGGAGCAATCTATCAAGTGAATTGGAGAGAAACCATGGTAGCGGATATGGTAGCGAAGACAGAGCCACCTCTGGGTGGTGGAAGTAGCTTCCTCGCTAAGAGGGAGCATTGATGTATGTAGTAACGGACAAGTACTTCCACGTCAGTTTGTGTCTAACACATGGGAGTCGTCCTTAATATCTCTCAAGACTTACGAGATTCACTTTAATAAAGTGATTATTAAAGTGAATGCACTTTTGTAATTAATGGAGTTTAATTCAACTCAAATGCCTAAGTATTTGCCATTTCTGAATTAAATTAAATCCTAGCCATTGAATCATAAAGTGAAGGTGAGATTTAATCTCAACCTTTGATCACTTTGGAGATCCAGGGATTTGGATTTAGGGTAAATTCAAGATTATAAAAGGAAGCCTATGCGAGAGGAGTAGAGATGCACATAGTGAGGAGATCTCATTGAATCGGGTGAAGGACTTTCGTCCAAGTCTACAGGGGTAGGGTCCAAGGTAAGGAGAAAAGGGGCAACAAAGGTGTAGCAACCAAGTGTGATAGGCTAGGCTATTTTGCTAGTTTGTATTTTCCTCAGGTGGGTCATTATCCCAGGATGGGAGCCCAACATTTTATTTCTAATAAAATCAACAAGGTATTGGTTTTCCCTTAGGGGTTTTTCCAGGGGTATTTTACCTAGAAATTACGTGTGTACTTTGTGTATGGTTTCCTTATTTGTGCTTTCGTTGTAATATTTCGTTTATAACTCATTTGTGCTTTTATTCAATAATTAATTTATTTGGAATTAATTGTCGGGTGTTGGGGGAAAGAGAATTTAACACCCATAACAATAAGGAGAAGCCTCATTAAATAGGAGAGAGTGTTGAGATTATGTACCTTGGGAAGTGTTACCCATGTGTTTGTGAGGTCCTAAACACATGTTGGAAGTACTATGTACTTTGTGCCTTGTACTTTATGTCTAGGAAGTACTATGTACTTTGTGCCTTGTACTTTATGTCTAATTTCACTTTGACTTAGGAGATTTAAGTCAGAATTGAAATTTGCTCATTTTAGCCTAAATGACTATTAATTCACTTTGTGGGCGAATTAAGAGACATAAAGTGAACTTAGGGAACTTAAACCAAAGTGGGTTTGAGAGTGAGATTATTATGGGATGATCTCAACCTTTGATTGGACATGAGATGGGATGATCTCATCCGTCCAAATTTTAGGTTTCCTTATGGAGGTTCAAGAGGGGTGCAAAGGGCAAAGGAGAGCTGATTCACTCATTTGTTCACTTGGAGAGTTTGAGAGAGACTATGAGAATGAGGTTGGAGGCTAGAGTTGAGGAAAGCTTGGGTGCTTCTATCCATGGAGGCAGCCACAAAGCTTAGACCCTCATTTATTTGTTGGAGTTGATCTTGCTTGGAGGAGTGTGCACTTGGTGAGGAGGGAGCACTGACAGCAGTGAGGACTTACAAAGCTCAGATTGCAGTGAGGACAGTTTCAGTGGAGAGCTACAACTCGGATCCAAAGTATGGTGGGAGGGTTTCTCCATCAGAGCTTCAAGTTAGCAGAGCGCTTCAGTTCAATGGTCTTGGCAACTTGTGAGGAGGGCACACCATCCTAGGGCGCATCTTCTTCATTTGGACATATATTTCAGCTTGGTTCAAGCTGCTATTGTATCGGGTTCATCTGTTTATTGTACTTGTTGTATTCCACCTTCTTTTCTCCACATATATACATTCATATTCCAAATTGGTTTTCCCCAGGGGGGTTTTATCAAGGGTCATGCTGACCAAAAATACCTGTGTTCATTTTCATGTATGCTAGTGTTTAGAACAACATTATTTCAGCTCTAAAAGATCTCTAGGTGTGTTGCATAGTTTATGGTATGCATGTGTTAACATCTTGTGACAAAAACTACATGCTAGAGCACCTATATGTGTTATGTAACTGTAACAGAACAATAAAGAAGTTACTGAACAGTTTGTTGTTATAAAACAACAACAAACCCTTGTTTGATAGTTGAAACTTAGAGCCAACTTGAGGTCAAAGACAGACCTAGTTGGCAGCTTGTTAGGACCTGAAAAATCTTCATGGTATCAGAGCTTGGTGGCTGATTTTTGCTGAGTTTTGGACAACATCTTGGTGGATTGTTTTAGACATCTTTTGGGCGGATTTTGTGGACAGCCATTGGCTGAGTTTAGTGGTAGCTTGTTGGCATAATTTTGTGGAGAGTTGTAGAGCAGTTTGTGGACATTTTCGTTAGTCTCTTTTCACACCTACGTGGTAAGAGTGAGGCTGATTTTTCACGACCTCTTTTCACACCTATATTGCTAGGAGTGAGGTCGGTGTTTGTTTGCCTCTCTTCACACCTATGTTGACAGGAGTGAGGCAACGTTCCTTTGCAGTTGCAACATCAGTGTGAGTGCAGCCGGTATTGATGTAAGCATCTCAGATGCGTGTAGAGGATAGGCTAGCTGGAGCTAGCAACTGGTCTCCTTGGAAGGCTAGGATTGTCTTTGTCTTGGATGACCTTGAACTATGGGATATAGTTCAGGCGGTTGTTCCTGTTCCTCCTGCTATTGCTCTCATCTTGTTAGCAGAGTTCAGGAAGAGGTACAACAAGGCGAAGAGGATGATATGTGATGCAGTGGGGGATCACATCATTCCCCACTTGACTGGGAAAGCCCATGCATTTGAGATGTGGGCATCTCTATGCAAGCTTTACGAGAGCTCTAACTAGAATCAAAAGATGGTTCTGTATGATCGACTCAGGGGCATTCACATGCTCAAGAATGAGTCAGTTACTTCATACCTTGGCCGATACACCCAGATCATAGACGAGCTTGGAGCCGTTGGAGAGGTAGTGGACCCCGATTTTATGGTGAGGACAACCTTAAACAACTTCACCAAACCATGGGGTCCATTTGTTCGTGGCATTGTTGCCAGGGAGATCATGCCCACATGAGAGAGATTGTGGGATGATTTCATTCAACAGGAGATTAGACTTGCATCAGAGACTTCTAGACAACAACAAACAATGCAGGGTGATGAGGATCTTGCTCTTTGGACAAAGGGCAAGAAGAAGACCGGCAGGGGAGGTCGACAGGGTCCCAAGTTTGGGGCCCCACCACAGGGAGACAAGAGTAGTAGTGGGCAGAAGAGAGATATGAGAAAAGTGAAGTGCTTTGTTTGTAAGAAGTTGGGTCACTATGTTGGACAATGAGAGATATGAGAAAAGTGAAGTGCTTTGTTTGTAAGAAGTTGGGTCACTATGTTGGACAATGTCCCAATAAGAAGAAGAAGAGGGGTGGTACCATAGCTACAACAGAGGAGGCAGAGTTTCAGACTTTGTTTGAGAGAGAGTGTGCTTTCCTCATATGCTACACTTCAATTGAGACGACACCTAGTATCTAGTATATTGATAGTGGGGCTTCGAGCCATATGACTAGAGTGAGAGAGCATTTGAATGATCTTAGAGACACAGAGGTCAGGATGGAGATCGCTCTCGGAGATGACTCCTTGGTCAAAGTTACTGGGATTGGCATAGTTACCTTTCAGAGAGATGACATGCCACCTATATCGTTCAGGGACGTTCTCTATGTCCTTGGGTTGAAGAAGAATTTGATTTCAGTTTCCACCCTCCAGGATAGAGGTCGTGAGGTGTCCTTCAGAGGGACCGAGGTCTTCATACACCCTGTTGACCGCTCGTTTAGCA
>CBVK0100485607.1:0-18364 GCA_900067695.1 Picea abies
GAAGTGAATTCGAACAGGAAGTAACCTCTCCCCAAGAAATAAGAGGTTACGCTGTTTTTGATCAACGACACCCAGTTCTCTATGGATTTTGGAGAGGGCTAGAGCCCTGTGAACTGGCATACGAGAGCACGATCTGCCAGGGACAGAGCTACCTGTATCGACCTCTCTAGGGGAAGAGAAATTTTAGGGATATCATCTAGTTTCTTCACAAATTTTGCCGCTTCACCATTCTTATTCTTTGGCAAGGATGCCAGCAGCAAGTTGAAAGCGTCTGCATCAGAAAGCGGAGGTGGAGGAGGGGGAGGCCCCTAGGGCATGCCCAAAACCTCCATGGGTGCGAGGAAGCCCTAGCTCCAGGCACGACACAGTCAAACCTCAGGTGAGGCTCATGCAGCAAAGTAATTAATATGTTATATTATGAACATCTTTCATATTGAATTGTAAAGCACCTCTCCACCTAAAAATATATTTACTAAAATATTATTATAAATAAACATAACTATTCATAAAACTAACCAAAAGCCAAAAGATTAGACAAGCTTTCAGCGTTCACTTTGTCTCCTATTGTAAATAAAAGCGAGCAAGACAAAATTCATGCGTTAGATTTACTACATTACACGCCATGGATATGTGCAAATCCTCGTAAACAAAATCACAATCTCAGAGCCAATACGTGGAGTTGTTAGATTACCTTAGTGGGTGCCTTTACAGTTTTCGAAGAATTTCATTATTGGCATGTAGTTATTTATAATACAAAGTACATACTTTATCATGTTGTAGATATTTATAATAGAAAGTACATACTTAATCACGTATAAGAGATTATCCGATATCCTATATTCTTTAAGGTGTTATTTTGTTTCTTAAGTAATGCGTTTATTTTATGTTTATGTTGATTTTAAAGAAAAAATGTTATAGCCTTTAATTATATTTGTATAAATATTTATGTTTAGTGGGTAGTATTTAGTTTTTTCGAGGTGAAGAGACCAATAAATATGAGTAACTAGGTTTTCTCAGCTAACCTCTTCCTGCATCTAGTCAATGAGGAGGACACATTGCAATTTGAAAGACCCTGCACTAAGGAGGAATTATGGGAGGTGCTCAAACTCTTTGCAAAAGACAAAAGTTTGGGTTCGGATAGGTGGATGGTGGAGTTATTTATACACTTCTTTGACTTGGTAGGGGGTGATATGTTGGAGGTGGTTGAGGACTCCAGACTCAGAGGGAAAGTGGTAAGAGCTTTAAACTCGACTTTTCTGGTGCTCATTCCAAAAGTTAATAATCCTATTACTTTCGACGACTTTAGACCTATCTCTTTATGCAACTTGTGTTACAAAATTTTTGCTAAGATTATTACTAGTGGGATTAAACCTTTACTATCCAGATCCCTGTCAGAAGAGCAGTTGGGTTTCCTAAAAGGAAGACAAATTCAAGATGTTATTGGTACAGCATAGGAAAGCCTACATAGCATTAAGTCGAAGAATTTGAAGGCCTTACTCTTAAAACTATATCTAAAGAAGGCTTATGATTGTATAAATTAGAACTATTTAAGATTGATTCTAATACAAATAGGTTTCAAATTACAGGTTATAAACTGGATTTTGAGTTGTGTCTGTACTCCATCTTTCATTGTTCTTATAAATAGGGAGATCACTCTTGTAACACCTTGTTTCCCCCAGTCCGTAAATATAACTATATTGGCCAAGGAACTATGGCAAACCTAAAAGTGTGAATGTTTGAATTGATGAACCTTTGTACAAAAGGTCGATGAATGTAAATTTTGTTATTTTAATAGAAAATGGTTATGTGTTGCATGACTGCTAAAAGAGGGGATGTGCTAAGAGAAAACCACAAATGCTATGAAAGGTGGTGGAGGGGACCCAAAATGGTTGTGTTAAACTCCACCGAACCAGTACCATGCTGGAATTAATTCCTCAGATCAAAACAACCCTCTGGCCCAAGAATGAATTATAGTTGGGATGGTAGGTGGGAAGACCTCCTCAAGAGTTAATGAGGGGATGGTGCATACTTCCCATCTGTAAGGCTTCCATACCTGACCACAGAATGGGAATTCAAGCCACATGCAAACTTTTCAAGGAAGGAAAGAAAGGAAGTGTAGTGGGTAGAGGAATACCTGTGGGAAAAAAATGCAGAGATGAGAGCGGAAACTCTTGGGTCTGAGGAAGGACTGAAAGAGGAACAATGAGTTCTGATCACAAAAAATAGAGATTGAGACAGGAGAAGGAGATTAACCTTTGTCCTTATCTATTTTTGTATTGGGAGAAGGAGAGAAACCTTCGTCCCTAACTTCCGTTGAGATGGAAGTAAGAGATTGAACCTCAAAGCATCATGGCTTAAGCTTGGGGGTGGCCAGTGATAAATCCATTATGTGTGGCTGAGCCTATGGTTGGGTGGAAATGAGCACCCCTTTCAGCAATCGCATCACACTTTATGGTTCTGATAAGTGTTTTCTTGCCTTATGCTTTGAATTGTATATAATGGATCCATGCAAGTATTTACATGTCTATAAAGGGTTCTTTCTTTGTATTAGATGATTAAGTTATGAGTATGAGTTCATTCCCTTGAGAACCTATATTTTTTCTTCAATTTCCATACGTCCCAGTTTAATCACTCAAAGGCGCTTTCCCCTAGAATTTACATCATCGTTCCAAAGTTGGAGCAAGACTCTGGGAATAGCTATCATTTTGGTAACCTCGCAAGTTACTTTTCCTTGATTCAAATTATAAATCTTTGTAAGTTGGGAAGGTGTTCCCTTCAGACCAGTAGTCTACGAGACTATGAACTTGCACCTGTTCCCTTGACCAAAAACCCGACTAAGAGTGGGGATTATAGCCCAGGATTTTTATGATGATCCATGTGACCTGGGTCTAGGAACCTTGGAGATCAAGGCTCCAAGATGTCAAACTACACAATAGTCAAGTTGAAACCCACAATTTCTATGAACCGTCGATATATGAATGGAGATCGAGGGTGGGGAATCACTGTGGAACACGAAGGTGAAAATAACAGATGCATTAGTTCACGGTCTACAATTGACCCTCGTAGTTGATCTCAATGGGCTGGAAGATCAATGATCCTCGTTAGACTAGAATCAAGCGAGCACTTTCCAGATTGCGGAGGTCAAACTCTTTGGTGAAGAGTACGCATGTTGGGGCCCCACAATTTTTGTGAACCATCAATCTTTGTTGAACTTCGATCTGAGTTTGACACAATCCCTGAAACACAAGGAGCGTGTGGGATGGTGAAATCTTCAAGGAGATCAAGCTCAGAAGAGATGGTGTTTTCAGGAGTGCAGACGAAATCCAGGAGACAAGCCCATAGGAGGAGCAAAGGTCGAATCCTTCGAGTACTTAGAAAATCTTCTAAGTTGGAGTAAGTTAGAAGAACGGGAGAAGGAGAAAAATTGGTTGTTGGATCACAATGCCAAGGATCGACAGTTTTCTGACCTAATCAAGGTGCATGAACCTTAGCACTTGGCACACGTAGGAGAAGTGAATTTACCAAAGTTCTGAAGTCCCGAATTAATTTGAGGCTATCTATCACCAAGAGATAAATTTGGACCGCCAGATCCAGAGGGATACGTGGCGATGGATCACAGATTCTAGAGGAATATGTTCAAGGGTTTTTAGTCGAAAATTGAGATTCCCAAACCTCGAAGACCCGAAGTGAATCTAGACCACCAGATCTAGAGAAACACGTGGCGACAGATCGTGGACTCCGAAGATATCTATGCATGAGTTTTTAGTTGAGATATGAGTCTCCCAAAGTCCACAGAGTCAGAGAGCCGAAGTAAATCTCAGTAATCAAATCACCCAAAGTAGGATACTGATCGTTGATCACCAGGAGATACATGTTAGCATATCAACAGCTTTGGGAAATCTATTTGAGAGTTTTCAGTTGATATTTGAGACTCCCAAAGCGTGAAGATCCGGAGAGCCGAAGCATATCTCAATCATCAGATTATTCGAAGTGAATATGGACCGTCTAATCCAGAAGGGATGTGGTGTGAATACATGGACTCTGAATAGAGTCCTAAAGCAATTCATAGCCATCAGATTAATAAGGGACGTGGTGTGAATCTGTGGACTCCAGATAAAGTCCCGAAGTAATTCATAGTCGTTAGATTAAGAAGGAACATGGTGTGAATATGTGGACTCCAGATAAAGTCCCGAAGTAATTCATTGTCATCAGATTAAAAGGGAGGTGGCATGAATCTATGGACTCCGGGTAAAGACTTGAAGTAATTCATAGTCTTCATATCTAGAGGAGACGTGGCGTATATATGTTAACTTCGGGTAAAGACCCAAAGCAATCCTCGATCGGGAGATTCAGAGGACAGGTGGGAGAAATCTGTAGACTCCAGGTAAAGACCCAAAATAATCCTTGATCGTCAGATCAAGTGGACACACGTTGACGGATTATAGGCTTTGGATAAAATCCATTGGGAAAAAAGGGCGAAGCTTGAGATTTGAGATCTCAGAAGTCTAGAGACCCGAAGGAGATCTTGATCGTTGATCGAGAAGAAGGACACACGACCATTGATCTAGTTGAAAGGTCAAACACCCGAAGTAGAAGGAGGATCGTTGATTTAGGAGGACAGGTGTTCACAGATCATCAACAACAGAAGATGGATGTATGGAGGAAAGAAGGTCTTGAGATTTGAAAATTCTGAATTCTAGAATCATGAAGGAGATCACATCCGTTGATTTAAGAGGGGAAGATTTGATATGTGGATTTGAAAAGGGAAGATATAAATCGTCGGTTCAGACAGTACCGTCAATATATGGATATTGACAGTCCCGTATCATTACAGGGATTGGAGGTGCACAAACTTTAAAAAGTTGAGGGTGAGATACAATACAAACCCCAGTTTTGGAGAAAGGAAACATGGAAGCTTGAGGAGAATTGAAAGCCAAAAATTATTTTGGTTTGAAACCTCCTTTGGTCACACCCGCAATTGTGTTTTTGTGTGAGGTCATCAACCAAGGTCACATCCAAGGAGGGGCCTAGAGAAAAGGGGCTAACACCAACTCTGAGACTTCGCTAAAGCGCGAAGGATAAGGTTGCGGGTATCATAAGACCTACACTACAAGTAGAAATAGCCTGTGTTTGATTAAGAGGTGAGACTATTAAGGTCTCTAAGTCTTGTTTGACTTAGAGAATCAAAGAACCTTGACCGTAGAGTCGGGGTGAATCCTAAACTTCCCAAATTAAGAATCGTAGAGGGAAAGGATATATTCCTGTAAGGAGGACAATTTTTTTATTTATTGTCTCCCCATTATGGGTGTGTTACACTCTTATTACAATTTTTCAAAATGGCCATGTTAGAAAATTGATCAACCACCATAAAAAAAAAATTATTTCCCTGCTTGGTTGAAGCAAGGTCATACATGTAGTACATAGAGATGGATTCTCGAGGCCTGTCGGGAGTAGGTAGAGGAGTGTACATGCCTTTATTCTTAATGGATAGTTTTGGAATACTGTGGGAAGTGAAAGACCAAATGTACTTGTTGAGTTATTGTCAAAGTTTCATCCAACAGAAATACTTCTATGGCACTGTATCTGTCTTTTCCACACCAAAGTGTCTTTCCATCCAACTGTAGTCAGTTTCCCAAATAAGATTTTCTTTCTTGCTTCAAGGAACACATAGATGGCCCATATGGCACAACAATCCATACTGAAGATCAAATTCAGTGACGGGGATGTATGTACCCAACATATAGTAAGTGTTATCGAAGTTAGGATCACTCTCATAGAGTTAGGGCCACCTAGAGGCCTCATGTTCGTAGGAGTGGAACACCATGGTTAATGTTGTAACTGGAGGTTGAATGAGGTGGTGAATGATGTAATTGGTGCTCCATGTCTTATGTTTGATGTTGATATGAAACTTCTACAAGTATGTGGACCACTTTTTATGGTGGTCATTCTCCTATTTACCTTGTGTTTGCATGAATTGCAGAGTCTTTTGACTAGTGTGGATGAATGTCTTCTTCCAGAGAATGTAATGCTTCCATTGGTGACAATATTGTACATTGGAATACATTTCTTTGTCATAAGTGGGGTTCTTACAAACAAAATATGATATTATCTCACTATGATAGGCCATTAGATGACCATGCTGAGTGAGAATGATAGGCCATTAGATGACCATGCTGAGTGAGAACTGCTCCCACAACATAATCTAAGTCATCTGTCTCAATATCAAAAGGTTGTTGCAGATCAGGTAATGAAAGCATCGAGGATGAGCACAAAATATGTTTTAGATCATTTAACACTCTCTTTTGGAACTTTCCCCACATAAACTTTTATTTTCCACCACCCTTGGTTACTTTTCTAAGGTTCCATGTGATATGGGAGAATCCCAACACAAACCTACAATAGAAATTGACAAGTCCCAAGAAACTTTGAAGCTCGATTAGTGTGGTCTGGGCTGGCCAATCACAAATGTCCTGGATCTTGGACGGATCCACATGCACACCATCCTCATGAGGAATGTATCCTAGGTATTGGACCTTGTTCATGTCTGAGGAGCATTTTTCCAAGTTAGCATATAGCTTGTGTTGTTGTAGAGTGTGAAGGAGCATTTTTCCAAGTTAGCATATAGCTTGTGTTGTTGTAGAGTGTGAAGGACGTATTGAGTATGTTGCAGGTATTATGCCCAAATATTATTGAATATGAGAATATCATCCAGATATACCACCAAAAAAGAATTGGTGAAAGGATGGAATATATAATCCAAAAACCTCATGAAAGTGGTTGGGGAATTTGTCAAACCAAAGGGCATGACAAACCATTCAAAAAGACCTTATTTGGACTTGAAAGTAGTCTTCTATACATCAATCTGTTCTATTGGGACCTAGCAGTATCCAAACTTCCGGTCAATCTTACTAAAGTACTTATCTCCCTTGAACTAGTCAAAAAGGCCGTCAATTCAAGAAATTTGGTACCAATTCCTAACTATGATTTTGTTTAGAGCCATGGAATCAATGGAGATTCATCGAGTCCTATCTTTTGGATGTTCCCCTTTTCAAGCATCTCATAGATCTAGAGCTTGATTTCCTCATTTTCCATAAGAGAGAAATGATAAACTAGCCCATTAGGTAGAGGTGCATCACAGGTTAGATCAACTGAATGCTTGACCTAACAATGTAGAGGTACCTAGTGGGTGAGGAGAATATGTCTTTGTATTCCTCCACGAATTTTTCCACCTTCTTCTTCTATGTGGAGAGGAACTATGTGGAATCCATGCACGTTCCCACTACCTTCTATTCACTTTAAGATCGAATAATAAAGAAGACAAATTTCTCAATCTGGGAGATGACCTTCCTGCATTGCTTAGCGGAGATCAAAGAAATCAAATTGGGCAGAGATACCTATGGTATGTTGTACAAATGTTTTCCCAACATAAGAATAACACTACGAGGTCTAGATTCATATACAACATGATGTTTCCACAAGTAAGGTTGGCATAAAATAACATCACAAATTTCAACAGGGGAAATATCATACAATACCTCATCCTTGAAGGGCTTAGTTCCATAGGGAAGGAGACACTATTGGCTGACACAAATATCTCTGCCTTGTCAGAGCCAGCCGTTGGTAAAAGGTTGTGGATGTGGTGTTGTCGACAGTTCCAACTAATTGGAAACCTATGTTGAGATGAGTTTATTTTGACTTATTCTATTGATAATGAAGCGTAGTGAAGCACCCTTCACCCACATATATGATTGGAAAAGGCGCTCACCTTCCTTTGGTTCTTAGACTTCACTTGGTTTAACCTTTATGGTATTATGATTTGGAAGCCACATTTGACTCTGAGGCTTTCAGCGCGGCTAAAATTGACTTCTTTGAGAAACATTCTGGGAGGCCAGAATATTTGATTCCACCTCAAGGGCATCATCTTGCCTGAGAGATAATGTTGGTGACCTCCTTTCTCTCAACAGTAAACAGAAATCTAATTGACTTCTTTGAGAAACATTCATCATTTTTATGCCACGAGATTTTATGGAATTCACACTACTTTACAATGTATTTCTTCATCTTCCCATTACCCTTATTTGTTTTGTGGCTTGGATTGGTTTTCCTACAGTGTTCCATCCTACCACTATGTGGTCCATTTTGTATACTGGTCATCATAACTTCCAACACGTTAATATTGTTCCTTAATAACATCACCGGAAGAACACCAAATGGGTATGGCTACAAATATTTTAGATTCCTCCATTGAATTTTTATGATGGTAAGTCTCCCACCAATCCTTGATATCGGGGATAACCTTGAGTGAAAAGTTGATATTTTCTCTATCAAAACAACTGTGGAAAACAAAAATACTCTTCGAGGCGATTCAACCATTTATCTAAAGAATCTACATCTATTTGACCTTCAAATACATGAATATCAAAACTAACTTGTACCTAGAATGGTTCTATGTCTCCAAAGTGGTTGCTTGATGAAGATGCATTGGTTTTTGGTAGTTGTTAACTGATATAGGTACATTCATCCATCATTTGGTTCCTTTGTCGTACATGGGTTCCTAGAGTAATAGTTTGATAGGATCTCTTTCTTCATCATCTCTCTTTTCTTCTGCCATGGGAGGTCATCGGGATCTCTTTCTTCATCATCTCTCTTTTCTTCTGCCATGGGAGGTCATCGGGGTCAATGAGGATGGTCCTGCAAAGGCTCAAATTGTTCAAGTCCCAACTCCTTATGACTTGACCTCCTCAGGGACATGCATAGATAAATAGGTAAAGAGCATACCATTATAATACCACTAATCTGGATTTATAAATGGGATGAAATGAAATATAGAGTTATAAAAAAAACACAAAGGTACAGTGACTACTTCTTATGAATTAAAACCCAATGATAGTATATCAGTTGGTCGATGAAATTTCTTTGGCACTCCAACAAAACGTGTTTACCAGTTTCTTCGGTTTATCTTGGTCGGATAATCTGTTGAACATATTATCATCGTATATCTGACACTGTGTTGTCAGTATACCAACATTCCTAAGGACCAAAACCTTGTCGAAATCAATCATTATTTTCAGCACATATGTGTCGGAAGTCCGACGTAACTACACGTCGAATATCTTTCAGAGAAACAAGATATCCTACATATTTTTTTCATATTGTGTTTCATATATACGATGAACATGTAGGTCGAATAACTGACATACAAAAATAATATATGATGAAGGCTCCATACCTCTGATGGATATGTCTATAGAATAATGCATCAGATGTATGACACAAAGGTACGTCAGATGTTCGACATCCAAACAACATATCCAATGGAGGTTCCAAACCTCCGAAGGATATGTCTGTTGAACAATGCCCTGGATATTTGATGAGCCAATATGTTGAATATCCAACAGTGAAACAACATATCCAACAGAGGTGTCATACCTCCAACGGATAGGTTCTTTGGATGGTTCGACGGATATCCGACGAACCTGAATATATTAAAAAAAATAATGAGATTAATGGCCCATAACTTTTGTGTTTTTATTGACAAGTTAGAACCCTAATATTTTTTCCACCCAAGTTATTATCTCAGCAATGAGTTCAATAGTAATTTTGGCCAAAAAAAAATTCCAATCCCTTGTACTCTAGAACTTGTGCCTAGGAAAGAATTTGAAGGAATTATACAATATTTGTATCATGCAAGGCCTATCCAATTCTTCAACCACCTAGAATGCAAGTGAAATATATTTTATTAGTGGAAATAGTGGAATTTGCCACTGAATCCTTACCCAAGCATTGATCACAAACTATTTTCACTATTTCTCTATTAATAACACGTTGCAACTCCGTGAACTTTCTACCTAAAATGTGAAAAGCTAGACGTACAAAATACAAAACAAGAGTGAAAACTTGGGTGTATACATTTTTTGTTATTAGACCAATATTACTTAGTGCTAATCCAACCTTTAATGAAATAAATTTATGGATACATGATATTCTCACAACCATTCATTATTTTTATTTATTTTGAAAACCCAATACAAAAGTAGGCTTCCAATTGGACACAAGAGTGACATGTTTGACTTGAAGGAGTGTAGAGATTGACAAGTCCATGAAAGTTGGAGTCGTGTTAAGGAAGTTCAACCAGAATTTATCTAAGTATGGGAATACAATTGTGCCCAAGGTGTGGAATAATGTAGAAGAATAAGTCACATAGAATACACATTGCAATGATTAATCCATGCTAATGATTGAATTCGTAGAAAATGATGTGTTGTAGATGTGATAATATTTTGGTCACGTAGTCTAGCATTGCAACCTATTTTCATGTGAGGAAATTTTACTGTGCTAATATTTTTTTGCGCTACCTCATAGAAATTCACAACTAGATTAGTTCTAAGAATGTTGGTGCAATTGGACAACTCAATGGATTGGTGCATGAAATACAAAAAATCATGACATGTTGTATTTTACAAATTTGTCTCACACTTTTCTCTAAATTTATGTAAAATAATGCAAAATATGGAATATAAATAAATGGGATAATGGGGTCAGAACATGGCTCCAAACCACCTCGTATACCATGCAAAAAATTTTGTTTTCCGATGAGAAATATAAATGCAATATTTTGAGATTATTTGGACCAAGGATGGATCTTAGTGAATATAATATGGTCCAAAGAAATAAATCAAAATCCTAGGCCCTAACATATGCTTTAAGTAATCATGGGCCATCCACAGGGCCCAATCCACCACACATTCCCTCTAGAGTGGATATTTGATTTATGAGTAGGATATAACAATATTTTCATGTTTTTTCCACTATAAATGGGTCTTGGGGCCTTAACTACGGTTAATGTTCCAAACATAACTTATTAGTCTATGAATTATGCTTTTAGGTCTAAGGGTAGCATAAACATGATCCCAAATCACCACACATTCCTTATAAGTGAATCTTTAGTCTATGAGTGGCATATGGGCCCAAATTTGAGATGTTATACATTAGGGATAAGTCCAAGGGCCCTAACCATTGTTTCTAGCATGGAAATTCCAGTCTCACGTGGTTCATTTTCCAAACAAAGGAATGATTGATGAGTTATTTATGGTTCTTTAATTGACACTTGCAAAAATTTCAGGATGTGTCCAGATTTGAAATCACCTTGAAAAAAATGCCCATATTTCTAAAATGATAAGTATGATCCCATATATGAAAATATTCTATCCATTGGCAAAATATTGAAGCCAAGCTACTATGTGGAATTCCAAAGAAAATAAGATAGAGTTTGTATGTAATATTTGGAAATTTGTTTTGTAAAGGTTATCATGCAAATCTCATGATTCGTAACCTCCAAATAATAGTAGTTTGTTATGCCTAACCCAACTATTCATGGAATCCATTAATTAGTCTTTGAATTAGATTGAGTGGATATTATATAAATTAGGTAGCAATGATAGGGAAGGGGATTATGTTTTATCATTGTAATAGAGCATCCAATTTTGTGTTTATTATCGATCCAAGCATTTGAGTTGTGCTACCTGCAGATTATGTATCTTTGAGAATTATTTAAATGCAATAATATGATGGTACTCTTGAGAATTGGTTCAGACATGAGTTGTTCATGATCTTGTATCTTTCTAGGCAGCACGATGCCTATTGGTAGGGCCGACCAACTCGGCCCATGATTGCTCTATTATATTACCCTGTAATGTAATTCAATGTAGTTTGTTTTTAGATTTCAATAATAGATTCTTTCTCCTACATTTGTAACCAAATTGTAGTGTGTTTCATTACTTTCTTCATCTTTTATTCCTTTAATAAATTACTATTGTGTTTGTGTACAGAACGTGATTGTCAATTGAATTAATAAATTGATTGCACATCTGTCACATTACAAATATTTTCTCCTTTCCCCATGCCTCTAGGTCACCCTAATCTATTCACGTTGAAAACTCTTTGTCCTCAATCTAACACTACAATGAGTCTCTGTCTATGTCATATATGTAGGTTTTATTACCATCTTGTTTTCTTTCAACACTGTTACATATTTGAAAACATACGTGACATATTTGTCCCTCAGGTATCCCAGAAATTCCTTGACTCCAAATGGTATGCTGACATTATTTATGTGTTGAGAAATTTGTAGGCTCCTCCTGAATTGAGCTAAACCAAGGCCAGGTTTTTGAAACTAAAAGAAGAAAATTTTGTATTTTAAATCAATCTCTGTATTGGAAGGTTCGAGGAGGACTCTTGTTGAGTTTTTTGTTGGAGGGATAAGTAGAAAAAACCATTAGAGAGTTTCATAAATGTTATTGTGGAGGGCACCATTATTGTAAAACCACTGTGAAGAAGATATTGAGGATGGGTTTCTATTGGTATAGAATTTTTTCTGATGTTTACAAAGAAGTTTCAAGTTGTCATGAATGCCAAATTTTTTATGGGTAGAGAAAACCACAGCCTTTGCCTTTGAAGCCTATCTCTGTCAAAGAAACTTTTAGACAATGGAGCCTTGATTTCATAGGAGAAATTCATCCACAGTCCTCAGCTCAACATAAATGGATACTCATAGCCACAAATTATTTCACCAAGTGGATTGAAGCAGTCCCTACCAGGAAAGCCACAAATACTATTGTCATTTAGTTTTTGTAGAACAATATTTTGTCTAAGTTTGATTGTCCAATAAAAATCATTACAGACAATGCAGCAGGATTTAAGTCCAAAAAGATGAAAAAAATTTGCAGTTATCACAATATAATTGTTGGCCATTCCACATATTATTACCATCAAGGTAATGGTTTGGTTGAATCATCCAATAAAATCTTGACCAGAATTATCAAAAAAATGTTGCAAGATAACAAAAAGGCTTGGCACAAGAAGCTTATCCATGCATTGTGGGCTAACAGGAACACTACTAAAATTTGTATTTCCACTTCACCCTTCCATATTGTGTATGGAAGAGAGGCGATTTTTCCTACTTCATTAGGATTTCCAGTGATGAGATTTTTACAGGAGCAAGATGTTGAACCAGATGCCACTCAAAGGAGAACATATGAACTAATAAATGTCCAACAAACAAGAGATAAAGCCTTCATCAACTCTCAATTACACCAAGACAAAATTAAAAAATATTTTGATAGACATACTAAGGAGGATGATTTCAAAGTAGGGGATTTGGTGTTGAAATGGGAAGCTAGAAATGAAGACAGTGGAAAGCATGTGAAATTTGACCATATGTGATTGGGACCTTTCAAAATTGCGGCATACCATGGAAATAATGCCTATATGCTACAAGAACACAATGGATATGTCGTTGGCGGAGGACCTATGAATGGCAAGTTTCTCAAGTATTATCTCACTTAAAGGAATTTTCACCCTTTCCATTCATTGTATATAACCATTTTTGTTTTTTAGTTGAAGAAATTGAAGTCAAATCAACAGATATTGAAGCCCGAAGCAAAGGCCCTAAGTTATGTTGAGTATAATTTGAGTTTTGGGAATAAGATGTTGATAGATTTAGTTGCATAAGTGAAATAAATCCCAATGGCTAGGCACTTGTTCTATCGTTCCTTGCTACCTCGCTAGGAGGATAGAATCCCCATTTGGAGCCCATGTTATCACCATTAAATTTTTTATGTGAAATCAAGATTTAAGGACTTAGTGAGGTGATAAATTGATTTGGAAGCCTGATAAACAAAGGAAGGGGCTAAATCTGCCAGGAAGAGGCTAAATCTGGTGGCGGTGCTAAGGTTATGGGACCTGATAAGTTGCAAATTGTGACCTCTCCAGATCGACGGTCGAGGATCATTTCGGGGGGAGAAGCTGCGTGGAGGATAATTTCAGAAAGCAGGCTGAAATATAAGCCATGGTTTTCGATTGGGGCTATGTGGTACCACTAGGTGCATTTCGGGGTGAAAAGTGGGTTTCACCAAACCACTTCCTCACGCCCCCGAAATTTGGAAAAGGTATAAAATGGAATTTTTACTTCACCAAGTGGATTGAAGTAGTTCCCACAAGGCAAGCCACATATACTATTATCATTCAGTATTTGGAGAACAATATTTTGTCTAGGTTGGTTGTCTAATCAAAATCATCATAGACAATGCAACAACATTTAAGTCCAAAAAGATGGAAATTTTTTGCAGTGATTGCAATATAACTCTTGGCCATTACACATCTTATTACCCTCAAGGTAATGGGTTGGCTAAGTCATCCAATAAGAGTTTGACCAAAATTATCAAAAGATTGTTGCAAGATAAGAAAAAGGATTGGCACAAGAATATTATCCATGCACTATGGGCTGATAGGATCACTACTAAAAGGTCTATTGCTACTTCACCCTTCCAAATTCTGTATGGCACAAAGACAATTTTTCCTACTTCATTAGAATTTCCAGTGATGAGATTGTTACAGGAGCAAGATGTTGAACTAGATGCCACTCAAAGGAGGACAAATGAACTAATCAATGTCCAACAAACTAGAGAGAAGTCCTTCAACAACTCTCAACCACACCAAGATAGGATTAAAAAGGTTTTTGACAAGCATACTAAGGAAGATGATTTCAAAGTGGGGGATTTGGTGTTGAAATGGGATGCTAGGAATGAAGAGAGAGGAAAGCATGGGAAATTTGACCATATGTGGCTGGGATGTTTCGAAATTGTGGCATACCATAGAAATAATGCCTATATGTTACAACAACATAATGGAGATCTTGTTGGTGGAGGACCTGTAAATGGCAGGTTTCTCAAGCATTATATCACTTAAATGAATTTTCACCCTTCCCATTTCATTATATATAACCATTTTTGTTTTTTCAGTTGAAGCAATTGAAATCAAATCAATATAAATCGAAGTCTGAAGCAAAGGTCGTAAGTTATGCTGAGTATAATTTGAGTTATGTGAACAATGTTTTGTGAATAAGATGTTGATCGATTTAGTTGCATGAGTGAAATAAAGCCCAATGGGTAGGTACTTGGTCTTTCATTATTTTCTACCTCGCTGGGAGAATAACATCCCTAGTTGAATCCCATGTTAGTCACCATTAAATGTTTTTATGTAAAATCAAGATTTTAGATCTAGCGAGACACTAAATTGGTTTGGAAGCTTGATAAACTAGGGAAGGGGCTAAATCTGGTAGGAAAAGGATAAATCTAATAGGAGCACTAAGTTGATGGGCCCCAATATGTCGTGGATCGTGAACTCTCAATATCAACATCCAAGGATGATTTTGGGGGGAGAAACTATGCGGAGGTTAATTTCGGAGAGCGGGCCAAAATTTAAACCATGGTTTTAATTCAGGAATACGTGGTGCCACCAGGTGAATTTCAGGGTGAAAACTGGGTTTCCCCAAACCAATTCATCATGCCCCTGAAATTTGGAAAAGTATAAAAGGGAATTTGTTATTTATTTTATTATTTTTTCAAACATTGGACCGTTTGAAAATTGGTGCAACCACCCTCATTCAACTGCAACTCAATAGTACGTCGATTGCACACCATTTCCACTCTTTTCAAGGTATTTTTCATCGTAACCATGGATCCTATCATAACTTTAGTAACAGAACAATATATTTTGGTGAATGAATAAGCCCTAATTGATTGAGATTTAGATGTTTTTGATACCGAAATCACCATTTCACCCATCTCTCTGTCCAGAAGTAACTTGTATGATAAAGTAGAAAGTGTATACCATTCCTTGAAGCAATCCAGGCCACCATAGTCCCTTATTTTGTCAAAATCGCTTTCCCTTTTCCTCAATTTATAGGTTGGTGTGTCAAACAGTATTCACATGAAGAAAGAGTTGTCGTGAATAAACAAGGATCTGAGGTTATGTGTAGGGTAGAGAGTTTGTCAATTCGAGATTCCATCGGTATACTAGAATCTTTCTTCACAATGCCTGAAACTTTCAATGAAGAAAATATAATTAGGGTATATAGCGAATGTCCATCAGAGGTCCGAGATCTTTTTTTATAGAAAATTTTCAAACCGAAACATTTTTCAGATGGTCTGTCTTTGCCAATAAATGTGAGTATTATGGTTATTGAAGTCCAATGGGTTTGTTCCCTTTTGAGTCAAGTTTTAGGTCTAGACAATGAAAAACATGTAGTCGAATTCATGCTCAGTTTCCTTTAGACCTTTTTTAATTCAGAGTTTGTTTTTTCATTCCACATCAGTTTTGATCAATTCATAGTTGATAATATCCATAAATAGCTAGTGAATTTTCTCTCTCTAAGGCATTTCAAATACTACACCTATTTGCTAAATATTTTCTTGGAAAGGTAATAAGAGATAATTTCTTGAAGCAACATTTATATCAACTGAATGTAAAATTATTACATTTCTTATCTTCATAAACAATGTCATGTCCATAGTTTACAGTTTGATTTTCAACACCATCCTACCTAGAGTTTTGGATGACATGAGGAGATATCTACAACCAAATACAAAGAATAGAGTAGGGTATTGGGTAGTATTCATGACCTCAACAATAATATAGGTTTATGGTTCTCATGAATCCCCCTATCTATTGCATATTTTTCCAACCCCCAAAATCTTTTCCCTTGAATTCATCAAGAAGAGAATTATATATGAGAAAAATGATTTCCTGAAGTTGCGCAAAGCCTCCAAACTCAACTTCCCTTTTATCATTGGCCCCTTCATTTTCAAAATTAGATCATTCTTATCTCAGATTCAAGCAAAGCTCAAAGAGTTTGGTTTTTCGCAACTACAGGAAAGAAGATATGATCCACACCAAACCATATCCAAGAGAATATTGATGAACAAATAGGCCCCTTATGAGCATGAACGAGTTGAGGTTTTTGATAAGATGGCAAATCTAGAAGACTGTGTTGATATGGAAGCAATCTTGCAACCAACTCAAACACAACAAGTGGATGAAACCCTGCAACAAAATCAAACACAACAAGATTCTCAGAAACTGATATTCAAAGTTCCTAAGATGAGTGTTTACAACAAGAAAAGTAGTTCATAGGCCATGGGCACCAGTCATTAGAAGACTTATCCTAAGAAGATGAAGATTCCAAAGTCTCCAAAGATAGCGAGTTTGGAGGAGGAAGAGTCCAGAGAACAAGTAAATCTAGATATGGTGGAAAGTGGCACTAGCACTGTATAGGTTGAAAAGGAAAGAAAACTGCAAAGTGAAGGCAGCTCAAGAACCTTTAGTAGCAAGAAACACATATTTGAAAAAACATCTGGGGAAACTTATCAATCTAAATAATATTTGGAAAAACATTATGCTAAGAAGGGAAACATAGCTCTGGGTGAGATGAGGGATTTAGTCCCTGAAGTGGAAAATATTTCTTAGCACAAATGTTCTTTATTCACAACAATGGATGTTGAAAAGAGGACCTTTAACATTTTAGTTGTAGATGAAGACTAAGAATATGAGATAAAGATAAGGTATGACAACATTAGTTCTCTAGACAAGGTCAAATTCCATAATAATACCAGTGATATGTTGTATTCTGATTACCTTAGTTTAATCTTGAAGAATTCAAAGTTTTCATCTTATGCAATGAAATTGGAAGTTCAGTTGAGGCAAGAAAAATCATCTAGAAGAGCTTGGCAGACTCAAGTCAAGAGGCTGGAATTTGAAGGCCCCCAAGGGGTGAAATCCTCATCGGATGAAAAAGAAAAATTAATTCAGAGCTTGAAGAAGAAATTGAAAATTTCTTTTACAAAGCATCCACAAACAAGATAATTGGTTGCTATAGAACAAGAAAATGAAACACTTCGTCAATCGGAATTGGACTACAAGGATAGGGCGTTGCAGCTAGAACAAGAAAAGGTGAAGTGGTTACAAGAGCAGACATAATTGCTAAACAGAGTTGTAGTTGTACCTCTTGTTGTAGAAGCTTGGCCAAACATTGAAGGACTTTTCTAGGCTATGTCACAAGTTAGCCTCAAAGAGGGAGAAATCAAAGGGCTAAAAGGAATCATTGAGAAATTGAAGCAGGAGATACATAAAAACGATGAAAGAATGGATCAATTTCAAAAGGAAAATGAAGTCCTGCAGAAAAGGATAGATAAGTTGAAGACGAGATTAAGAGGCAACTGTCTGTTGCAGGGGGAAATCATATCATCTGAGACTCTATAGTTGTTGAATCTTCCAAGTTCAGAGTGTATTTGAATTTCATTAATTATAAATAAATCATATCCATCACAACCAAAACTAGGTGCATTGTTGTGAATAAGCCTTTAGCAAAGAAACCATTAGAATAGGCCCAAAACACCATAAATATACTCAAATGCATTCCTAGTACATACCTTCATAATATTGAAGCTAAAAATAGAACTGCATTGATTATCTGGGCGAGGAGGGTTATTTCTAAACATAACCTGTTGAAATTAGTCCAAACCAAGGC